>JAVJIF010010095.1:0-5000 GCA_038442645.1 Agave tequilana | reverse complement strand
TAACAAAAACATTAACATAAAATTAAACAAACACCAACACTATACCAAAACAGACAACACATATTTCTCCCCCTTTTTGTCATACATCAAAAAGGGATATGATAGTAAGAAAACTTCCTTATTCAACAACACAAATATTTAGTTCACCACATATAAAAGAAAATCTATTGTAGTCAAGTGTGGTTTAGTGAAAATATCGGCAAGTTGAAAATCAGAAGAAACATATTCAATATCAATATCACCTTTCTCAAAATGATCTCTAAGGAAGTGATATCGAATCTCAATGTGCTTGGTCTTACTATGTGATTTGCATTCTTAGTCATATGAATTGTACTAGTATTATCACAAAATATTTTAATATGGTCATAATGCAAATCATAATCAAGAAGAGTATGTTTCATCCAAAGGACTTGAGCACAACAAGCCCCGCCGCAACATACTCCGCCTCGGCGGTTGAGAGGGCTCCAAAATTTTGTTTCTTGGAAGACCATGAAAACAAGACATTACCAAGAAATTGATTTGTTCCACTAGTACTCTTCCTATTCACTCTACAACCCGCATAGTTAGCATCCGAAAAACTCGTCATTGAGAATTATCTGGTCTTCGAATACCATAGACCCATTCTAATAGTGCCCTTAATATAACGAATAATGCGTTTTACCGCAATTAAATGACATTCTTTGGGACAAGATTTGAATCTAGCATAAAGACACACACTAAACATAATATCCGACCTACTAGCCGTTAATACAACAAACTAATAATCATGCTTCTATATAATTTTATGTCAACACACTTACCTTGGTCATCCTTATCAAGCTTGGTGGTGGTGGCCATGGGGAGTGTTGCAAATTTTTGAGTCTTCAAGCCCAAATTTCTTGATGAGTTCCTTGGAGTACTTGGCTTGACATATGAAGATCCCATCACGCATTTGCTTGATTTGGAGTCTAAGAAAATAGTTCAATTCACCCATCAATGGCATCTCAAATTAACGTTGCATATATTGTTCAAACTCCTTGCAAAGTAATTCATTAGTAGAACCAAAGATATATCATCAACATATATTTGTACTATAAGAATGTTACTACCAATATGTTTAGTAAATAATGTGGTGTCTTACTTTGCCTTAACAAAATCATTTGATAGAAGAAAACTAGAAAGCTTTCCATACCAAGCTCTTGGAGCTTTGTTTTAAACATACAATGCTTTATCTAGTTAAAAATAAAATTGGATGTATATGATCCACAAAACTGGGGGTGTTGTTCAATATATACTTCCTCATCAATAAAATGATTTAAAAATGCACTTTTACATCCATTTGAAAAAGTTTAAAATTTTTATAGGATGCATAAGCTAGTGTGATCCGTATGGCTTCTAGCCATGCTACGGGTGCAAAGGTCTCCTCAAAGTCGATTCCTTCAACTTGAGCGTAACTTTGGGCCACTAACCTAACCTTATTCTAACAACATTACCGACTCATCCAACTTGTTCTAAAAATTCACTTAGTATCAATTATTGGTCTATCATGGGGTCTAAGAAAAAGATGCCAAACTTAGTTGCATTCAAATTGATTAAGCTTTTCTTGTATAGCAAGCAACCAATATGAGTCACCCTCGGCTTCGAGGATGTTTTGGGCTCAAAATGAGATATGAATGCATAATGCCACACACAAATCATGGAGTTTGAAGCGAGAAGGGGTTACCCACTTTGATACATCCTATGATGAGATCTTTGGGATGATTTGAGGCGTATCTTCAATCTTAGGAAGGTTGTGATGGTTCCACTTCATCCTTTTGAATTTCACCATTAGGTTCTTACTTGTCTTCTTGGATGGGTGAGTCCTTCAAGGAATATTTTCTCCATGTCTCACCTAATGAGTCATCTCACAACATTCTCAACAAATGCATTAGATTCCTCAAATTTAACATGCATAGATTTCTTCAATAGTAAGAGATGATTTAATGAACACTCTATATGCTTTGCTAGTACTAGAATAGCCAACAAAGATTGCTTCATAAGCCTTAGCATCAAATTTACCTAAATTATCTTTGGTGTTCAAAACAAAACACTTGCATCCAAAAACTTTAAAGTATGACAATTGGGTTTCTTAAATGATAAATTTCAAAAGAAGTTTTAGAAGTATTTTTACACAAATAAATCGGTTGGATATATAGCATGCGGTGTTTACGGTCCGGCCATAAGTATTGAGGGAGACCGTATTCACTTATTATAGTCCTAACCATTTTTTGAAGAGTTCTATTCTTTCCTTCAACTACTCTATTTTGTTGTGGAGTTCTAGGACATGACATTTCATGCTTAATTCCTTTTTCATCACAATAAGTCATGAAGAGTTAGTTGACAAGCTCACCACCTTTATCACTTCTTATGCGTAAAATCGAAAATCCTTTTCTTTTCAACCCATTTTCGAAAAAATCTTAAAATGCGAAAAAGTTGATCTTATGCTCCAAAAAGAAAACCCAAGTGAAACGAGAGAAATCATCACTAAAACAAAAACATATCTATTTCCATTTAAACTTTTAGTTTTAGATGTTGCAAAAAGATCCATGTGAATCAATTTCTAATGGTCTAGATGTCATGATATCCTTGATGGGTTTGAAAGAAGGACTTGGTTTGTTCCTAAGTTGGCACGCATCACAAATGCGGTCTTTTTCAAACTTCAAATAAGGAATACCCTTCACCAATTCCTTAGAATTTATTCTAGAAAGATGATCAAAAGAGGCATGGCCTAATCTTCTATGCCATAACCATGAAATCTCATCAAAAACATTTAAACCTTTTGTAGTGCAATCCAAATTAAGCATATCAATAATATAGACATTATTTTCACGAAATCTAGTGAGAATGCATTCCTTGGTTTACAATCAAAAATTTTGTAAGAAGATCATTAAAAATAACTTGAGACCACGATCACATAGTGACTAATACTGAGTAAATTTATTTAAGCCCATTAACAAGAACTACTTTTCAATTAAAGGAGATGCACCAATCTTAATGTTACGATATACCGATGATGGTGTCCTTGGAGTCGTCTCCGAAGGTGACGATGCCACCTTCAACGTACCTTAATAGGATTGTGAAATGTTGATGTCCCATGTCATATGCCTTGAGCAATCACTATCAAGGTACCACCGCTCCCTACGTCTGGAGTCTTGGTGTGTACCTATATCAAATAATTTAAAGCTTGATTTTGGTATCCATATTTTCTTGGGTCCTAATGCGTTAGTGTTTCGAACGCAAACATGATTATGCATACTATTTATATAATTATAACAAAATTTAGCTAAATGACCATTCCGGCCACAATAAGTACATTTATAAATTCTTTCATATTTAAAAGCATAATGAGCATGTGGTTTGTGAACATGTGATTTGTGAGCATGGGATGTTTTTGCACGATTGACTTGTGATGTGTTGGCATGATGAACATGTGGAGTTTTAGCATGAGATGTTTTATCATGTTTAGCATGAGGAGATGCATGTGCTTCTTTGAAAACATTTCTTCTCATTTAGTATTGTTAAAAGCACATTCTTTTAAAACATTTCCCAAATCATTTATTCTTTTTTTAACATAGAAAACTCATTTTCATCAATTTAAAGATATTTAGCTTTGCAAGTAACTCTATAGGCTTCAAAATCTCTTTGTGTGAATTAAGAGTAGAAGATAATTCATCCTTTTCTTTTGAAGAAATAGCAATTTTATTTTTAAGCATTTCATTTTCTTTTTTAATTTTAAAAATCTTCCTTTTTAGAATCAAAACTTCTGAAAGTTCAATGAAATCTTGTAATAACAATTCTTTACTTATTTCACTATCTTATTATAAGGTTCGGTAGTTACCTTAGGTGGTTTGCCATGAAACACACATTGGCCGTGTCAACTTCATCTTCGGATTCCACTTTCTGAATTGATTATTAATCTCTAATTTGCATAATTATCATCACATTCTCATATTCATTTAATGTTAAATTTTGTTAATAAAGCTTTGGTTGCTTCAATCTAGGTCCATGGTGTGCAAATGAAGAAGAAGACCTAAAATCACCATTTAATGGTGATTAAAAGCCTACCAATTATCCATTGACTTTAGAGTGAAGATTTGTCAGCCCAGAGAGTCAAATCGCAAATCCAGGAGGCCTAATTGACAGGAGACAAACTGGGCGACGCGCCGCCCGAAGCTAGGCGCGCGCGCCCTGGCAGGGCCGCGGAAACGCGGCCCAGGCCGCGTTTCCGCGGCCCTTTGGGCGCGCGCGCGCCTGCGCTTCGGGCCACGTGCTTCCCACGTGGCCCCCTTTCTCCTGGTGCCTATAAATATTCCCCCCTGGGGTCTTCAGTGCAAGCAGATCAGAGTTTAAGCAAATTTTGTATCTTGTTTTTAGTTGTAGTTGTTGTGTGTTCTTCTCTAGTTTTAGGTTTTAGCCATTAAAGTGAAAGAGAGTGTGTAAAGTGTGTATTTGAAGGGTAACAAGATAATACAAGTACTACTTCTCTTCTTTCATTACTGTCTTTGCATTTACTTTTATGTTGTTGTGTAATTTCTTTCTTCTCCACTTTTCTCTTTTTACTTTACTGTAGTGTAACTTCCTCTCTTTAACTTTTTTTTCTTTTGTTTTCTTGTAGTGTAACTCCCTCTTTCCACTTCTTCTACTTTGTTGTTTCTTTACTTTTATGGCTAACTAACTTTTTCATTTAGCTTGGCTAACTAACTACTCACCCACTAATTTTTAACACTTGTTGATAACCCGCATGAGTCAATAGTGCCAAACAAGCCTTGTGCAAATGAGAGCTATGGCATCTTAAGACGACGGTTCTAACTCTAATTTACCTACAAGTATCTACTTTCTTATACTTCATGCTTAATGAGTTTTGATGATCTATGAGTTGTATACTTTACTTGTTATTGTAAGTTAGAGACTTTTCCTTTTAACTTTACCGATACCAATAGTGCACTCGAGTTCTTCCCTTATTCTCCCCTTCTATCGGATCT
>JAVJIF010010094.1:0-119588 GCA_038442645.1 Agave tequilana | reverse complement strand
TTTTTTTTAAGAATTAAATTTAGTCAAAACATGTGTTTTGAACGTGCATATTTTAACGAAAAAATGAACGTGTTAGGCCCCGGGAGGTCAATATGTAAGTTTTCATAGTGTATGGGTTTTGGTGCAACACTCCAATAATACAGGTGTGTTTTCCATAATTAATCTTAAAAGTAAACATATGGTAGTAGTATAAAGGTTTTAGTCTTTGAATGATGGTGACGCGCAAAACAGTAATCAATCGACATGTGTTTCAGCATTCATGAAAAAATTATTAATAACAATCTTTTTATTATCTCAATTAGATTTTAGGCCACGTGCTACACAAATGCAACAAAAATATAATTATGTAAAATAAAATTTATTAAAAGTTTTTTCCTTTCTTTTTTTTAGGCCTTTTGTTCTGGTTCTAAACAATTCTTATCTGGAATAAAAAAAATTATTTTCCTTTTTCGGATAACTATCATATTTTCTCTTACTTTTATTTCAAAAAAAATTTCAAAACAGAGATCCCTAATAAATCTTTTTTTTTATTATTACAAACTTTATTGAGATATGGATGTAAATGTTATGAGCCGATGATTAGATTTTTGGGTATTGTAACATTTTAATTTCACTTTGTTTTTGACATATGGATGGATGGAGAGAGAAAGAGTATAGAGATTAATGACAGTGAAGAAATTTTAGACACGTAATCATGAAGAGAGAGGAGAGAGAAAGAGAGAGAGAGAGAGAGAGATCTTGAATTCCTGATTCTCTATCTAATAAATGTTGTTTCTAATTTTAAATTTTCTTTTTGAGATTATGTTGTAGATGTATGGTTAGATTTTAAAATTGTTAGTAGTTTTGTAAATGGATGGACAAGATTTATTTTAAATGTGACATGAATGTGAGTCACATTTAAATTAGAATTCCAATCAAAAGAGTTTTGGTTATAATAGTAAAGATACAAAATAATAGATAAAGAACAATCAATCTTTATATTATATATCAAAAGAGTAATGCTATTTGTACTAACTATATTACTACTCTATGAATTATGGGTCACACTAGCAATTAATTAGAGTGGGGGCCACAATTCACAAAAGTGTGACCCACAATTCATAGAGTAATAGTATAATGTAGTATAAAAAAAGGTACAAATAGCATAACTCATCAAAATCTCTGTTGCTACATCAAACTTAAAAATTAAGGTGAGGGTTGAGGTATTTATATTTTAACACGTCCTCACTGATCAAGTGTCCTTTTTATGTATTGAAACCTGGGGTTTTTGTGCTAGTGATATTTTTTTTTTAAATCCACTTTTGCGCCTGTAACACCCCGCTTCCGGAAAACGTACTTAGTTGCGTATTCAGATTTCTCGATCGTATTTTTTGATTTACTTCCTGTATTTGTTGTATTATAAATTATTTACATGATCGTTTTGCCTTGGATCTGGATTCGTAAACTCGGAGTCAGCCCTAATCTGAACCGGGAACCCGATCCTAGTGAGTTACTCGATTTGATCTTTTCACTATTCAATTTGACCGATTTCATTTTTAAACATCATTTTCTAATATTCTAGATTTTTCATGATTTTCTGAATTTTTCTGAATTAAATTGTAAATCTTCAAAACCGGGGTCGACCGATACCGCTGACCGATTCTCAGATTTTTAATTTATAAACGAGTTGAATTTTAAGAAACGGCTTTCCTTTAATTTCTTAAAATCACATTTCTATCTAAATACTTTTCTGAGAATTTTCTAAATTTATCGAAATTCCACTGGATTTGGTGTCGGCCAGTATCACTGGTTGATTCTAGGATTTTTCATTTACAATTGGAATCAAATTTCTAGATTCTGCTTTCATATTACTTCTTAGAATTATATTTTCTCCTTTCAGGCTTTTTCTGGGAATTTTCAGATTTTATCAAATCCGGCCAACCCGGTGTAGACCGATATTGACGGTTGACTTTATGATTTTTATTTTGAAATAAGATTGAATTTCTAAAAACCGATTTCACTAAAAATCTTTTTATAATATTTATTATTTTTGAGAATTTTGGGAAGCTTTCCAAGCTACTTTTTTTGGACTTTTCCGGAGTTTTCGGTGTTTTCCCAGATACCGGAATAGTGCCCAGATATTTTTTCCACTTTCTCTCTCCTCGCTAGACGCGAGTTTCACCAACCTAGGATTCTGCATTTAATGCAGAGATCCTCTCCATGCTGCATTTAATGCACTGCTAATCAATTCCAATCAAGTCATTATGACTTTTGTCCTTTTGCTAACGCGGCTTTTTGGCATCTTCCCTGGGCGCTGAGATAATCCCCGCGTCTGGCTAAATTTTTGCCCAGACGCGGATTCATTTGTATGGGGACGCAGCTTCTTTGCAATGAACGCAAGTTTCATTAAATGATGAGAATGGCAATCTTATTATAATGTTTTCCCCTCCTTATAAAACCACCCCACATTCTTCTCTCTCTTTCATGATTACTTCTTCTTCTCCCTTGTTTCCTGAGAAAGAAAACCAACAGCCAAAGAGCCTCTTGCTCTCTCCTATTGGCCACCCATACTCCACCTTCCTCCACCTCCATTTTCACCACCACCACCACCTCTTTCTCTCCTCCATCTCCTCCACCATTCCAACAACAAACAACAACTCCAACCACCAATATCACTTTCTTCTTCTCTCTTTCCACCAAACAACCCATTACCTCCATTAACTTCTCCACCAATTCCACCACCGCCTACACCTCCTTGGCCACCACGACCATGCTATCTCCTCTCCTCGTCGTGCTCTTTCCGACGAGCTATTGCTTCGCTCTCCGAAGCCTCGTTTCCAAAACTCCAACCTTTCATTTTTAACTACACTTGCACCCCCATGGTTGCTTGGGCTTGGGCTTGAGCTACCGGATTCCGGCCAACTCCGGCCGTCGCCGCTACCACCCCATCACCTTCTCAAAGGCCGCCACCTCCTTTGGATTGGGGCCGAGCTCTTCTTCGTCGGCAACGCCTCCGATGATTATTCCGGTAATCGTTTACGATTATTCCGGTAATCTTTCCGTGACAATTGCAACGACAAACACTAAACACCACCACCCCGAAATCACCTTCCCTCCTCTGTTTTATTGCTGATGCGGATCTCACCCCCGCGTCTAGGCAATCCCTTAACGCGGCCTTCGCGTTCTTGTATCGACGCAACGCGGAGTCCAGACCCGCTCGTCTGTGTCCTTCTCGTGTCAACACGACGCGGAGCCATGCCCGCGTCTGTGTTCTTTTCGTGCAAAACGCGACGCAGAACTCACATCCGCGTCCGCGTTCTCCTCGCGACCTGACTTGACACAGATCCCGCGTTGTGACATCTCCGCAGCGTGTCTCCCGCGTCTGCGATTCCCGCGTCTCTATTCCCTCTCCTCCCTTATATTTTAAAAGCATAGACGCGTTGATTCCCTGGATTCCAGAGCTTGGGATTTCACAGTGTTTTCCTGAATTTTAGGCGAGTGTTCTCGCTTTCTCATTGGACTTTCCCGCATCGTCGGGTTGACTTGCATAACATTATGTATTTATATCGGTGTCCTCGTTTGGTATTGTGATGTACATACTTATTATATTAACTGTTGACATACACCTGTCTGTATCATACTTGACAACTGACGTGTTACCACCTGACATGACTTACTACCTAGCATATGTTTTCCACCTGCTTCTTGACACGTTGATACTTGAACCCCTGAAATAGGGAGGCTCCTGACTTTACTCCTGTTGATCCCCGTAATGGGATAACCATGAATATAAGATTACTATGAATACTCTGTGGACATTATTACTGGATAAATTATTATAAGTAGACAATTTGTATCTGGTTTGGGGGAAACTGATGGGCCCTGATTAATCATGTTTATGGTGGTCTTATCGAGCCGCGCGTGGCCACATACTTGAGGGATCACCTGGCGGCCACCAGGGATTCCGTGGGGTGTGCTGGCACCCCTACTCCTGATTATTCCTGCCGGGTATGCACACGCCCTAGGCCTATTTCTATGGGATCTGCGATACTCTATTCCTGTTCGGGCGTAAATAAGTCCCGGTACCTAGCGGTACGTTCCGGTTCAGCACCGATACTCCTGAACCGTTGTCCCGGGCATGTACGGGGCCCATCCGAAACATGATTCATCGAATTTTATCAGTTTCCAAATAACTTGCTCTATAAGTTGTAAGTGAAGTATGTGGAATGGGACACATACTGAAACCTGCAACTTAGACGGCCCCAATTATAATAAGATGCTAAGATACCATTGTTGTGTTGTTTTGTAATCGGGTTTATGCGTTTGGTGGATTACGGTGACATGGGATAAAGGTATATAAATGAGGGGTTCCTTGTTTGGATTATTCCTTTGGTGTACTAGTCTCATGATGCCGTGACTTAAGCTTATGCAATCAGTTTTACTCGTAATCGGCTTTATTCGGTTTCATCGGTTTTATGTTAGTTTAGGAGATATCTGGTATTGTCCTATTTACTTTATTTCTCGTCTCGTTACTTTCCCTTATCTTATCACCATGAGTATTCTCTACTTGTAACGGTCCCAGTTTTCATAATATTTTCCATATACATAAACATATTTTGATCTCCAGATTATTATAACCATCTCCAAAATCCTTGAAAATTTCGGCAGCACTTCCTCTGTAATACCGAGTCTACTTGATACATTGACACATATGGTTCCATATATTTCTCATCAATCAAACATGTATATACACATCCCATGCAGTGGTATATCAAAATTTCAGCTTGACATCGCCTACTTAAAATCTCACGCATTTATTATAGGGATACTACACAAGATAACAAATTAAGGATCTGTTTAAGGATAATCTCCTTGTATCACCATCTACATAAGCCAACGCAAGATAATACCCATTAAGAGTTCATACACAAATCTACATATATATATATATACATCATCTCCATGTACATGTATATAAACCACTTTACATAATTACAATTAATAAAGAAGTTTGATAGGCCCATATAATGAATGTTGTGCACCCTTTCAGTACCCTATTCTTTCCTTTAGCTGCTATTTATCCCTGGCTTGCCCTGAAAAACATGGAGCTATGGGTGGGTGAGCTCGACAGCTCAGTGAGTGGAGTCAATTTCATTCATAAAAATGAAGCATAGCATTAACGATGTATAATATTCATGATACATGTAAATAAAATGAATGTGGCACATGAAGTATGTAATAATGCATCATTCTTTCTAATTGGGTATTTGCTTCCAGCTATTATTGATAGATGCACATATGACCGGTATACGGTCTCCACTACCACACATAACATAACACATCTACATATTCTTAGTATCACATACTCACACAAACGTATACATCAAGTATAGCCATTTATTCACAATCACTTGTAAAATACAAATATAAGCATATCACCAATGCCATTCAATGTAAAAGTAATTCCCCCGTCTTCCACCTCCTACCGGCTCCCGCACGCCCCTTCCTCCTTATATATATAATTCATATAAAACATATATGTTTCCCCGTCTTCCCCCCTCCTACCGGCTCCCGCACGGCCCCTTCCTCCTTATATAAAAGTATATGTCAAATCCCCGTCTTCCCCCTCCTACCGGCTCCCGCACGGCCCCTTCCTCCTTTAAACACAAATGCACCATGCACGGTTAAATTATAATATTCATCACAAGCAATTTAAAACTAACTTACACGTCATTTCATATATGGAATGATACTCTCAATGAGTACTTGCCCATTTTCATGTATTCTTATGCGCAAAATTAGTATCTGTGTCTTAACCAAGCATAACACATATGCATATATGTACAACATCAAATAACATACACTAATCACATTCATGTCACCCAAAATGAATTCTATTCCGTAACATGCATGTCAATGCCATTGTAAACTATACTTCAAAATGCAAGCCACATATGATATTTGGCAAAATGCAAATCAACAAATTACTATTATATTTGCAATTTAATATAAAGCGGTCCAATTTATTTAAAAACCCCACTCACCTTTGTCGGACTTCAGTTATAAATTCTGCGGATACATAGCTCTCGATTTCACGATCGCAATGGTTCAAAAATCGCTCGAATCCGACTCCGGATGATCAAGTTATCACCCAAAAACCAAACCCATAATTTAGGGTTAGATATCAAATATTCAGAATTATCTGGGGACCCATTATAAATTTTCTGGGGTCTAAAATCAAATAACGGAAACTTTTAAGGGTCAAAATAGAATTTACCTGACTTAAGTGATTGGGTCGGGTTCGGGTCTTAATGGGTCGGATTCGGATCCAAACCCAAACCCCACTTCCTTTCTTCTTCCCTTTTCTTTTCTTTTCTTTTTTCTTTTTTTTTTTTTTTTAACAGAACAGCAGCAGGCAGCGGCCTGCTGCTGCTGCTCTCTACCGCGGCCGCGGTCGCGGCCGCCGCCGCCGCACCGGCGGCCGCCCTGGCGCTGCCGCCGCCGCCGCCCACCCTGGCGCCGGGTCCCCTTGCCGCCAGCAGCCCAAGAGAGAGGGAGAAGAGAGAGAGAGATGGGTGGTGAAGGTACTGGTGTTGCTCCACCCGCGCCCGCGGCCATGGCCGCCGCGCCTCCGGCCACCTTGGCGCCGCCGGCGCCTCCGGCCGCCCTGGTGGCGCCTCCCTTGCCGCCGGCCATAGAGAGATAGGGAGAATTCGGCTGAGTGAGGAGAGAAAGAAGAGAGATGGAGTGGGTTTCTCCTCTCTTTTATATATATATTATAATCCCCTTTGATTTCTATGATGCCACCTAGCAAGCACAAGTTCCAATCCCTCTCCAAAAGGCTCCACCTCATGCTAACGAAAATAGGCTCAGCCATCCACTAACTCTCCCTAACTAAATGTAGATTAGTCTAGTTAATTATCAAGGTTTATTGTTAGGTGAAATGGGAAAGGAAACACTATGGACTTGGGCTCATTCATTCCTTTCAAAAAAATTTGGGAACCATTGGCTTGAGCCCAATTTATAGACAGGAGTAGATAAGAAAAGAGAGTACAGATTGGGCTTTTTGTGAAACTAGTCGTAACCTGAACACAAAGTATTACACCTTTTCCAAAGAAAAAAACTTCCAATAAATTATTATCACCAAAATTATCAGTTCTAAATATTGATTTCATTTATGGGCCTTATCTGATTTAAATCAGAGTTTTAGAACATTATTTCATGGTTTAACAACCTGGTGTTACAAGTATTAATCATGTTCACAGTCTGTATACATGTAGCTATATATTAAATCTCCAATCTATTTATAGAATTTAGAGATTTGTTCACAAAATTTTCTCATTAATCATATAACTTAATATTTTACCAGTCTCAGATATAATAATCCAGATTAATTAGAACTAAGTATTCCCTCATAATTATATGTTAAACCAGAAATAAAAAAAAAATCAGGGTTTTACATTCTACCCCCTTATGAAAGTTTCGTCCTCGAAACTTATTGCAATAGGAATAGGATAGGGTTAAATATTTGTAATTCATCTTCCGTTCCATGTAACGTTTACAATTTACACTTGACTTAAAATCTGCATAGGTTTCTAATTATAGAATATGTATCCCTTTCGAATTTCAGCTCACACCTTGTTTTTATGAACATTGGCAGTTCAAAATTTTCAGGTTATGCAAGGAATATATAAATTTCTATGATAAATTATAACAAGGATTCAATCCTTCACACGCGGATGTTGCTGATTGCCTTCATGCTTGATATAAAATTTTTACTTCATAACCAATGATAGTTCCTTTAAAATAATTTCCCACTTTGTTTAAGGTCAATTTCTTTCTTAACATCAATCTTGACCTCAGAGCTTTGTAACTTTGAATGTTTTTCCGGCGGTGAAGTCAGTCGGTATAAACAGATCCAATTTAAACTCAAATATTTGATTGGTCTAAAGTGTTATGGATTTAAACTACTTTCCTGTCTGATTTGTGTCACAATTATATCGGATATGCTTTAACAACAACCGAAATTCTAAAGAACTCCCATATTAAATCCTGAGTCATGAGAAGTGGTTTACATTTTAATTACTTTATTTGTAGACTAGAACTTGCATCAGTTCCTCCACAGAAATATCTCTGTCCTGATCCAACAAAATAGAGAACAAAAAAAATTTGAACTCTCAATGGCTTTAATTTACTAGACCGATTATCATTTAATACTTTATTGACTGGAAGAAGTTAATTTAATCAAAGAATGCTAAAATCATGCCTTCTATCCACTTATTCATGATGTGATGAGTACACTAATAACTGATCATCCTCTTTTTTCTGAATTAGTTTCCCACCACAGTTTACCAATTATAGGTAAGTTAATAATCCTACTATTACAGATGACACAGAGCGTTTTAATATTGCAGTAACTGCAACACTTTACTTTATGTTCGTTATTTTCTAAAATAACAAGAATCCGCTCTAAATCATGATAAATTCCAATTCTCACATAAATATACATTACCCAAGTTTCATTATTCTGAGCATACTTATGGTGGTAAGGTTAATCGATGTTCAACAGGTTCAAGTTGACTTGTAGTATCGAATAGTTAAGGCATCAGATAACCAAATTTGCTTTTCACTACGACTTGAGTTGCCCCAAGAATATTTTGAGAATTGTCAGAGTCATTATTTCATACCATTCTTATCTGCCATGAGAAATTTTCATTCTTCACAATTATTTAAATTTCTTCAAAAATTTCCTGAACTATTATGATTATGGTTTTTGAGACCTTACCTATATAAGGATTATTTCATGCTTCCATTATAATCTATCACATTTAACGTCTTCTCTACATTACGGAGCCATCCCTCTTTGCTTGCAAGAGGTGAGAAGTTGACCCTGAATTATCTCTTAACTTATATTTAACTTCATTACTAAATCAACAGCATAGGTTTCACACCCTATTCATATGATCGAGGAATAAGTTATAATCACTGATATCATTATCCACATTAGAGATCATAATATATCAATTTTTAATTTCCCAAGTTTCGGAAGAATTACACTGTGTAAATAATAACTACCCATGTCACAGGTACCTCTCTGCATAAAATTCACAATAAGTTACAATTATTGCTTTCATGAATGTTGTTACTTAATCAGCCTCGTCTAGTGAACCCAAACACTATTTGTTATCTGTCATGATGTAACTTAGTGTAATATCAATGATAGTTGCAACTTGCGGTAATCACCTGACTTGAATCTGTATACAATAATTGGTTGAGACAGAAGATAAGGATTTCTTTTTATCAATATGATTCACCTCAACTGAAATACCTCATACTTAAGTGCAACTTTTAAATCTTTAATAAGGATCTGTATAATATTACCCACGTAAGATTGTCTCACAACATATCTTGCTTCTCAAATTTCACATACAATGATCATGCCACTATACATATGAAACAAATGACATTCATACCATCAGTCCCTCAGCATACTGGTGGACTCACAATTGTATACATAAGTATGCATTAACCGTCTTATTAACACTAGGGTACCTATGATTCTATTTCTAAATTTTCCAAAAATATCATTCTCTCTTCATTTCATATTCACACATTATCAATTATCCCTATACAAGGATGCTTTTCAAAGAGTATCAAAATTCATAATCGTTTCAGTATGACATATCCTTATATTCTTTTATCTGAGACTTTGGTTATTCCACGACCAGATTCTTAATAAGGTTCTTCTGCTCCGATTAATCTTGATTTGCCTGATATATCAATTACTTTCTTATCTCAGTGTCCCATACCACTGGCAGCTCATACTGAGGGCCCGCACCCCCAATAGAACACATCCGAATCAAGACATGCGGGTATGCCCTCATTCGAACGTAAGAAAATAATCAATATCACGCACTTCGAGACCAATCATACACATCAGAACCAACTACCCCCCTTAGAATTACTCATATACAGTCGTACAATCATTCAAACAATACACACATGCATACATATCAATCCTATAGATTAATCCTGATGTAGAAATAACAATTCTAGGTCACATTCCTACGCCTATACTTTTCTAGGCCCTATATCTCAGCTCTATACCTCATTCCCAAACCTTTGCTCTGATACCAACTGTAACGGTCCCAGTTTTCATAATATTTCCATATACATAAACATTATTTTGATCTCCAGATTATTATAACCATCTCCAAAATCCTTGAAAATTTCGGCAGCACTTCCTCTGTAATACCGAGTCTACTTGATACATTGACACATATGGTTCCATATATTTCTCATCAATCAAACATGTATATACAACATCCCATGCAGTGGTATATCAAAATTTCGGCTTGACATCGCCTACTTAAAATCTCACGCATTTATTATAGGGATACTACACAAGATAACAAATTAAGGATCTGTTTAAGGATAATCTCCTTGTATCACCATCTAACATAAGCCAACGCACCCATTAAGAGTTCATACACAAATCTACATATATATATATATACATCATCTCCATGTACATGTATATAACCACTTTACATAATTACAATTAATAAAGAAGTTTGATAGGCCCATATAATGAATGTTGTGCACCCTTTCAGTACCCTATTCTTTCCTTTAGCTGCTATTTATCCCTGGCTTGCCCTGAAAAACATGGAGCTATGGGTGGGTGAGCTCGACAGCTCAGTGAGTGGAGTCAATTTCATTCATAAAAATGAAGCATAGCATTAACGATGTATAATATTCATGATACATGTAAATAAAATGAATGTGGCACATGAAGTATGTAATAATGCATCATTCTTTATAATTGGGTATTTTCTTCCAGCTATTATTGATAGATGCACATATGACCGGTATACGGTGTCTCCACTACCACATACAATAACACATCTACATATTCTTAGTATCACATACTCACACAAACGTATACATCAAGTATAGCCATTTATTCACAATCACTTGTAAAATACAAATATAAGCATATCACCAATGCCATTCAATGTAAAAGTAATTCCCCGTCTTCCACCTCCTCCCGGCTCCCGCACGGCCCCTTCCTCCTTATATATATATAATTCATATAAAACATATATGTTTCCCCGTCTTCCCCCCTCCTACCGGCTCCCGCACGGCCCCTTCCTCCTTATATAAAAGTATATGTCAAATCCCCGTCTTCCCCCTCCTACCGGCTCCCGCACGGCCCCTTCCTCCTTTAAACACAAATGCACCATGCACGGTTAAATTATAATATTCATCACAAGCAATTTAAAACTAACTTACACGTCATTTCATATATGGAATGATACTCTCAATGAGTACTTGCCCATTTTCATGTATTCTTATGCGCAAAATTAGTATCTGTGTCTTAACCAAGCATAACACATATGCATATATGTACAACATCAAATAACATACACTAATCACATTCATGTCACCCAAAATGAATTCTATTCCGTAACATGCATGTCAATGCCATTGTAAACTATACTTCAAAATGCAAGCCACATATGATATTTGGCAAAATGCTAAATCAACAAATTACTATTATATTTGCAATTTAATATAAAGCGGTCCAATTTATTTAAAAACCCCACTCACCTTTGTCGGACTTCAGTTATAAATTCTGCAGATACATAGCTCTCGATTTCACGATCGCAATGGTTCAAAAATCGCTCGAATCCGACTCCGGATGATCAAGTTATCACCTAAAACCAAACCAATAATTTAGGGTTAGATATCAAATATTCAGAATTATCTGGGGACCCATTATAAATTTTCTGGGGTCTAAAATCAAATAACGGAAACTTTAAGGGTCAAAATAGAATTTACCTGACTTAAGTGATTGGGTCGGGTTCGGGTCTTAATGGGTCGGATTCGGATCCAAACCCAAACCCCACTTCTTCTTCTTCTTTTCTTTTCTTTTCTTTTTTTTTTCTTTTTTTTTTTTTTTAACAGAACAGCAGCAGGCAGCGGCCTGCTGCTGCTGCTCTCTACCGCGGCCGCGGTCGCGGCCGCCGCCGCCGCACCGGCGGCCGCCCTGGCGCTGCCGCCGCCGCCGACCACCCTGGCGCCGGGTCCTCTTGCCGCCAGCAGCCCAAAGAGAGAGGGAGAAGAGAGAGAGAGATGGGTGGTGAAGGTACTGGTGTTGCTCCACCCGCGCCCGCGGCCATGGCCGCCGCGCCTCCGGCCACCTTGGCGCCGCCGGCGCCTCCGGCCGCCCTGGTGGCGCCTCCCCTTGCCGCCGGCCATAGAGAGATAGGGGAGAATTCGGCTGAGTGAGGAGAGAAAAGAAGAGAGATGGAGTGGGTTTCTCCTCTCTTTTATATATATATATAATCCCCTTTGATTTCTATGATGCCACCTAGCAAGCACAAGTTCCAATCCCTCTCCAAAAGGCTCCACCTCATGCTAACGAAAATAGGCTCAGCCATCCACTAACTCTCCCTAACTAAATGTAGATTAGTCTAGTTAATTATCAAGGTTTATTGTTAGGTGAAATGGGAAAGGAAACACTATGGACTTGGGCTCATTCATTCCTTTCAAAAAAAATTTTGGAACCATTGGCTTGAGCCCAATTTATAGACAGGAGTAGATAAAGAAAAGAGAGTACAGATTGGGCTTTTTGTGAAACTAGTCGTAACCTGAACACAAAGTATTACACCCTTTTCCAAAAAAAAAAAAACTTCCAATAAATTATTATCACCAAAATTATCAGTTCTAAATATTGATTTCATTTATGGGCCTTATCTGATTTAAATCAGAGTTTTAGAACATTATTTCATGGTTTAACAACCTGGTGTTACAAGTATTAATCATGTTCACAGTCTTGTATACATGTAGCTATATATTAAATCTCCAATCTATTTATAGAATTTAGAGATTTGTTCACAAAATTTTCTCATTAATCATATAACTTAATATTTTACCGGTCTCAGATATAATAATCCAGATTAATTAGAACTAAGTATTCCCTCATAATTATATGTTAAACCAGAAATAAAAAAAATCAGGGTTGTTACACTACTTGATATCACTTGTTATGTATCTACTTGCTTCTGCATGCTTATGCTCACGACACGGTTTTCAATGCATGCTTATGATTCGGTTTTATTGATACACATGTGCTTATCCTTGCACGCCATCTGGCTTTCGCCTCACCACTCGCCTGGGGAGTTCTGACTCCTCTGGATCCTCATGTCCAGGTCCTGGAGCTTGGACCGAAGGGGACCATCTTGCTGAGGACCAAGCTTTCTTCTGTGGAGCAGACAGATCAACTGTAACTCCAGTCCCATCCTTGCTCCCCCTTGTTGGCTCGCGGCTTCTCCAGTTATCTCGTGAGCGCCCTTTTGTACTGTTCATATATGTACATCTCTTTGTACTCTCGCATTTGCGCCTATCAGGTGATGTAATATTATTGTAATATTTATCACCTCTGGTGATAACTTTATAATTGTACTCATATGTTGGAATGTATAATGCACCACTTGCTTCCGTACTCTGATTCTTGCCTGTACTGATGCTTAGCGTATATACGTGAGGTATTTCTGACCTACGTATATACGTTGCAGTGACGTCTTCGTACCCTCCGGATCGGGGCGTTACAGGGTGGTATCAGAGCCTAGGCTCTCACATCCTCGGTACGTCCAGATGGCAAATTAATGGTAAAGAAATTTGCAACTGGAATACAAGAGTCCTGGTTATACAATCCAACTACAAGTGCAGAGTTATCTATTCCTTCCTTCTGATCCATTTCTTGAATCCTGAGACCTCCAATCTTTTACCTTCCAGCTTCTTCCTATTACCTCTTCAACCAACTCAAGTATGGAAAGACGGGAACACGTAATGGTGCTGGTACTTCTCAAGATGGATCCAACAGAGACAATGATGGTATGATGAGGATACTTCAAGGGATGATGCAGAGTCAACAACAACAGACTGAGCTTCTACGTCAAGGATTGTTAGTTGCACCCCGAGAACAGAGGCCAGCAACGTGTCGGATTTCAGGAGATTACAACCGGCAATCTTTTCAGGCACAGAGAAGCCCCGGGATGCAGAACAGTGGCTGATAGACACAACAGATCTCTTAAAGGCGGCCCGAGTCCCCGATGAGAACCAAGTGGAAGTGGCCAAAATACAATTGAAGGATGTGGCCCGAACATGGTGGTTGGCGAAGAAGCAACACTGGAGAAACCCATCACATGGGACCAGTTCTCAAAGGGTTCTACGAGAGATTTTTCCCTGCAACAGCTCAAAGGGACATGGAAGAACAATTTATCCGCCTGCAGCAGCGCAACCGGTCAGTGGATGAATATGCTACTGAATTCTTGAGGCTCAGCAGATTTGCTCCCTACATGGTGGCAGACGAAGAAAAACGGGCCAGCAGATTTCAGTAAGGGCTAAAGATGGACGTCCAGATGTATCTTATTCCTCAACAGCTGAAGACATACTCCCAGGTTCTCTCCATTGCCCGTGAAGTAGAACGAGGACTGGAGAAGAAGAATGAGAACCAGGTACAGAACAAGTCAGTGAAGAGACCCTTTCAATTGATGAACGAAGAAGATGCAGCAAGGACCCCCAACGGGCCGATAGTCAAGCGACCATTCTGATCCCCCCCTCAGCAGATGATATGCGGGTACTGCCAAAAACCCGGACACCTCCAACGCAACTGCCGAAGGGCTAATGGACTATGTTTGGTATGTGGATCCGGTAATCACTCGACAGGTGGTTGCCCATTCAAGAGGACCTATCCAACACCACCAACAATTCCAGCACAAACAACACCCCGGCACTTCCAGCCCCACCACTGAGAGGAAACTCAGAACCCGTTGACCGAAGAGCCCCATTTTCGCCCCAGCAGTATGATCAGCCACAGAGAGGAGTGAGAACTAGAGCAGATCATGGTAAAGGTCAAGTCTACAACATGGCGGCAGAGGCATCAGACGAAGCAGCAGCGGAATGTGAAAGCTCGGTATCCCGAACAGGAACCTTGAGGATGTCATAGTAACCGCCACCCCTGATCTTTTATATTTTGAGTTGGTAATCTTTCGTAAATATTCCCCTTTATCATTCTCTCATTGTCAATCCTGGTCTCTCATGTGTTCATCTTCCCCTTATCGAAATTGCGAGGACGCAATTTTTGTAAGGTGGGTGGATTGTAACACCCCGCTTCCGGAATACGTACTTAGTTGCGTATTCAGATTTCTCGATCGTATTTTTTGATTTAGTTCCTGTATTTGTTGTATTATAAATTATTTACATGATCGTTTTGCCTTGGATCTGGATTCGTAAACTCGGAGTCAGCCCTAATTTGAACCGGGAACCCGATCCTAGTGAGTTACTCGATTTGATCTTTTTACTATTCCAATTTGACCGATTTCAGTTTTAAACATCATTTTCCAATATTCTAGATTTTTTATGATTTTCTGAAATTTTTCTGAATTAAATTGTAAATCTTCAAAACCGGGGTCGACCGATACCGCTGACCGATTCTCGGATTTTTAATTTATAAACGGAGTTGAATTTTAAGAAACGGCATTCCTGTAATTTCTTAAAATCACATTTTCTATCTAAATACTTTTTCTGAGAATTTTCTAAATTTATCGAAATTCCACTGGATTTGGTGTCGGCCAGTATCGCTGGTTGATTCCAGGATTTTTCATTTACAATTGGAATCAAATTTCTAGATTCTGCTTTCATATTACTTCTTAGAATTTATTTTTCTCCTTTCAGGCTTTTTCTGGGAATTTTCAGATTTTATCAAAATCCGGCCAACCCGGTGTAGACCGATATTGACGGTTGACTTTATGATTTTTATTTTGAAAATAAGATTGAATTTCTGAAAACCGATTTCACTAAAAATATTTTTATAATATTTATTATTTTGAGAATTTTTGGGAAGCTTTCCAAGCTACTTTATTTTTTGAACTTTTCCGGAGTTTTCGGTGTTTTCCAGATACCGGAATAGTGCCCAGATATTTTTCCACTTTTCTCTCTCCTCGCTAGACGCGAGTTTCACCAACCTAAGATTCTGCATTTAATGCAGAGATCCTCTCCATGCTGCATTTAATGCACTGCTAATCAATTCCAATTAAGTCATTATGACTTTTGTCCTTTTGCTAAACGTGGCTTTTTGCATCTTCCCTGGGCGCTGAGATAATCCCCGCGTCTGGCTAAATTTTTGCCCAGACGCGGATTCATTTGTATGGGGACGCAGCTTCTTTGCAATGAAACGCAAGTTTCATTAAATGATGAGAATGGCAATCTTATTATAATGTTTTTCCCTCCTTATAAAACCACCCCACATTCTTCTCTCTCTTTCATGATTACTTCTTCTTCTCTCCTTGTTCCTGAGAAAGAAAACCAACAGCCAAAGAGCCTCTTGCTCTCTCCTATTGGCCACCCATACTCCACCTTCTCCACCTCCATTTTCACCACCAACACCACCACCTCTTTCTCCTCCATCTCCTCCACCATTCCAACAACAAAAACACCAACTCCAACCACCAATATCACCTTCTTCTTCCTCTCTTTCCACCAAACAACCCATTACCTCCATTAACTTCTCCACCAATTCCACCACCACCTACAACTCCTTGGCCACCACGAACCACGCCATCTTCCTCTCCTCGTCGTGCTCTTTCCGATGAGCTATTGCTTCGCTCTCCGAAGCCTCGTTTCCAAAACTCCAACCTTTCATTTTTAACTACACTTGCACCCCCCATGGTTGCTTGGGCTTGGGCTTGAGCTACCGGATTCCGGCCAACTCCGGCCGTCGCCGGCTACCACCCCATCACCTTCTCAAGGGCGGCCACCTCCTTTGGATTGGGGCCGAGCTCTTCTTCGTCGGCAACGCCTCCGATGATTATTACGGTAATCGTTTACGATTATTCCGGTAATCTTTCCGGTGACAATTGCAACGACAAACACTAAACACCACCACCCCCCGAAATCACCTTCCCTCCTCTGTTTTATTGCTGACGCGGATCTCACCCCCGCGTCTAGGCAATCCCTTAACACGACCTTCGCGTTCTTGTATCGACGCAACGCGGAGTCCAGGCCCGCGTCTGTGTCCTTCTCGTGTCAACACGACGCGGAGCCCATGCCCGCGTCTGTGTTCTTTTCGTTTAAAACGCGACGCAGAACCCACATCCGCGTCCGCGTTCTCCTCGCGACCTGACTTGAGCACAGATCCCGCGTTGTGACATCTCCGCAGCGTGTCTCCCGCGTCTGCGATTCCCGCGTCTCTATTCCCTCTCCTCCCTTATATTTTAAACGCATTGACGCGTTGAATCCCTGGATTCCAGAGCTTGGGATTTCACAGTGTTTTCCTGAATTTTAGGCGAGTGTTCTCGCTTTCTCATTGGACTTTCCCGCATCGTCGGGTTGACTTGCATAACATTATGTATTTATATCGGTGTCCTCGTTTGGTATTGTGATGTACATACTTGTTATATTAACTGTTGACATACACCTGTCTGTATCATACTTGACAACTGACGTGTTACCACCTGACATGACTTACTACCTAGCATATGTTTTACCACCTGCTTCTTGACACGTTGATACTTGAACCCCTGAAATAGGGAGGCTCCTGACTTTACTCCTGTTGATCCCCGTAATGGGATAACCATGAATATAAGATTACTATGAATACTCTGTGGACATTATTACTTGATAAATTATTATAAGTAGACAACTTGTACCTGGTTTGGGGGAAACTGATGGGCCCTGATTAATCATGTTTATGGTTTGGTCTTATCGAGCCGCGCGTGGCCACATACTTGAGGGATCACCTGGCGGCCACCAGGGATTCCGTGGGGTGTGCTGGCACCCCTACTCCTGATTATTCCTGCTGGGTATGCACACGCCCTAGGCCTATTTCTATGGGATCTGCGATACTCTATTCCTGTTCGGGCGTAAATAAGTCCCGGTACCTAGCGGTACGTTCCGGCTCAGCACCGGATACTCCTGAACCGTTGTCCCGGCATGTACGGGGCCCATCCGAAACATGATCATCGAATTTTATCAGTTTCCAAATAACTTGCTCTATAAGTTGTAAGTGAAGTATGTGGAATGGGACACATACTGAAACCTGCAACTTAGTCGGCCCCAATTATAATAAGATGCTAAGATACCATTGTTGTGTTGTTTTGTAACTCGGGTTGTATGCGTTTGGATTACGGTGACATGGGATAAAGGTATATAAATGAGGGTTTCCTTGTTTGGATTATTCCTTCGATGTACTAGTCTCATGATGCCGTGACTTAAGCTTATGCAATCAGTTTTACTCGTAATCGGCTTTATTCGGTTTCATCGGTTTTATGTTAGTTTAGGAGATATCTGGTATTGTCCTATTTACTTTATTTCTCGTCTCGTTACTTTCCCTTATCTTATCATACCATGAGTATTCTCTACTTGATATCACTTGTTATGTATCTACTTGCTTCTGCATGCTTATGCTCACGACACGGTTTTCAATGCATGCTTATGATTCGATTTTATCGATACACATGTGCTTATCCTTGCACGCCATCTGGCTTTCGCCTCACCACTTGCCTGGGGAGTTCTGACTCCTCTGGATCCTCATGTCCAGGTCCTGGAGCTTGGACCGAAGGGGACCATCTTGCTGAGGACCAATTTTTCTTCTGTGGAGCAGACAGATCAACTGTAGCTCCAGTCCCATCCTTGCTCCCCCTTGTTGGCTCGCGGCTTCTCCAGTTATCTCGTGAGCGCCCTTTTGTACTGTTCATATATGTACATCTCTTTGTATTCTCGCATTTGCGCCTATCAGGTGATGTAATATTATTGTAATATTTATCACTTCTGGTGATAACTTTGTAATTGTACTCATATGTTGGAATGTATAATGCACCACTTGCTTCCGTACTCTGATTCTTGCCTATACTGATGCTTAGCGTATATACGTGAGGGTATTTCTGACCTACGTATATACGTTGCAGTGACGTCTCCGTACCCTCCGGATCTGGGCGTTACAGCGCCGAATGAGAATTAAACCTGAATTGCTCAAAAAGTAATTAGATTTGAAGAAAATAGACGACTTGACAACTTACTCTACTGGATGGGGATAGCCCTCTTCCTTTTATAGATGAAGTAAATAGAGATTAGAATACTATGCTTTTGTGTTACACACTAATAAATATTACTTTAATACTTTCTTTCAAACTCATGATGGTATGACATCGAGAGTTTGTTTAGCCAAAATTTAAAAAAACACAAATATTACTAAAGTGCTAAAAATAATTCTAGAACCATCAAGAGCTTGGACAAATATTATGATGAGGAGAGCAACTGCACTGCTGAAGAGGAGAACTATGATGGATTCAGAACCAAGGATGAAGCATTTGTAGGGAGAGTGCAAAATCTTAATGGTAGAGTTTTTTAACTCCTTGATATTAGTATAGAGTTTGCATAAAGTGTTAGAATACAGAAGATACGCGTATACGCCAACAGAAGAAGCAGATTATTTTGTGTATCGATAGACCTTTTCGGTTGTCAACAGAGCCCTGTTGTGTTTTTCTCGAAAGTTGGGTGTTGTGCAGACTTGCTCAGTCTGTCGACAAGCCTATCTGTCAAAAGGCTAGTGTTTGATCTCTAAGTGATTTCTGATTGTACACATATATTGCATAATCTATTACTATATTTTCATATATATTGTGTAATGATCTCTGCTAATTACCCTGTCTTAATGTCTAATTTATGCAGTGACAATTAATGGAGAAAGAGAGAAGATAATTCCAAATAAATCCTATTTAAATCGAATTTTCATGGATCTATTTGGTTAGCTTGAATATCAATAGGGCAATTGTCAAATTAAGAGCACAAAAAGGCATTCTCTTTGAAAATAAGGCGTATCTAAACGGGAGGATCCACGCGGCCAAAAATCTGGCCCAATGGCCAGATCTTTGCCGTGGATCCATGGCGCTGGTTGTGGATTCACGACCAGGTGCTGGTCATTGGGCCAGCGTCTTTTCGTGTTATCTCCTCACATGCTTCCCTCTGCAGTTTCTCCTATAAATACTGCAAATTCAAAAGGCAAATGAACGTAGAGAGGCAGAGAGCTTAGACTAGGGTTTACATTTAGTTTAACTTAGGATTTTTCTTCTTTTAATGTAAATTTTAGTTTCTTTGTAACTTAAGTTAGAGAGAGAGATTCAAAAGTAAAAGAGAGGAAGTTGAGTTAAGAGTGACATTGAATGAAAACTTTTTTCTTTCACTTTTTTTCCTCACTTTAATTGAAGTTGCTTTTATGTTATTTCTTTCCTTATTTTGTTATTTTTTTAAACTACTTTACTCGAAGATCATCTGTAATCCATATTGTTTTCTATTGATTTGAAGGGAAAGCTTACAAAAAGAGTGTAGAAAATTACAAGTAATTAAAAGAGAAAAATTCAAGAATCTTCTACTGTTGTTTCTGGAGAAATGTGCTGGTGGGAGTCTGATCAGTACGCGTTCACTTTGTCCCGTTGTCGATACGAGCGTTCGGTCTTTAAGTACTACTACTTGAGAATTTTCTTCTCACTTGGCTCTGAAAATTCTTCGAGAATGAAAGATCTTAGAGAATAAGCATCCTAAATTAGAGAACTAGTCTCTGAAATCTTGAAAATTAGAGAATGATCTCGTTAGAAAAAACTTAAGAAAGCAATTTTCAGCCTATATATTTGTGCTCATCAAAGTTTCCCCTAGCTCATTTACAATTGAGCTATTTATAGGTTGACATGGATGTAACTGCCTCTAAAATTCAGCAAGACTGACAACAGTCTATTAGCCTCGCGTGAGGCTCAGACAGGCTCTACATAAGACTAGGAAGCTTCATGTGAAGCTAAATGTAGGCCTGGCACGAAGTTAAATAGGCTCGCGGGAGCCTATGATAGCTATTTGGCTTGGCTGTCCCCACTCAATGTGGGACGAAGGGGGTAGGTGTAACCGCTCACTTAAAGTGACATTGTCACGCCCCGCTTCCCAAAATATACTAAAGCAGAGACGCGACATGAGTCAGCGATGCATATACGCAAGAAAAATACCTCACGTATAGCGCTAAGCCTTAAATAACCCGAAACAAGCTATAAATCCCAACTGTAATAAATCATGATTACTGTAATATTATATATAAGCATCTACGTATGACATCATATAAATGAAGAACTGGAATAACAACTAAATCTGATATAACGAGAATCAGGAAGTAATATGAAGGCAAGAAAGATAAGAAATACTGGAATCGAATAGGTAGAAGCTCCAGCTCTTCGCGTACGATCTCAACGAATACCTGAAAAATAGAAACAAAGCATCCAATATCTGAACGTGCAGATTCAGGGTCGTCAGAAAGCGACCTGGTGAGTGTGTGTGTGTGTAAAGAGGGGAGCTCGTGCATATAAATAATGTGCACAGAATAATAACAAGATAAACTGCAGTCATAAATAACTAAATAACATGATAAACAGCTGAAGGATAACTGCATAACAACATGAATAAAGATATAAGGCAACTATTACAACTGTAAACTAATAGCTGATGTCTGAATGTCTAACCTTGCATATGTCACTAGTCTGGTTGGTTACTATTAACCTAACTAATGTAGTACTTAGTTATGTCCCACACCACAGCCGTTTTCCCACATATCAAACAAAGTTATCGTTGTTGTAACTGCTTGCCAATATAGTGCATATATTTTGGAAGGGTACCGTGCATGCCTGATACCACGGTCTAACACCCATGACGCTAAACTAGGACAAGCCGCAAGGCTCTAATATCTGAAGACCACAGCCCCACACGAAAAGACAACTAGTGTGGTACCGTAATCCGGGCATAGCCCTGACAACTGACAACTGAATAGGTAGCTAGTACTACCTTGGTTCCCCATGGTTGGAACCCACAACTTGGTACCAAAATAAGTCCTCCCAAGATACATCACATGCATCATCAGGCAATTACCCTTGTTCCCCGAGTTATGGTGTCTTTTATTAACAAGCAATCAATGTGTTATTATTAAAGAGTAACTGATATCTTCAACAACTAGTGATGTCAATAATCGCTGATAATCTGACAACTGATAACTGATATCTGACAACTGAGTAGCTGACAACTAATATCTGACATTTGAAATAAGGTACTGGAGATATAGCCACTAACACAATAGCGTCACTAATAACTGGTAACTGATATAGATATCTGATAACTACTATAAACTCTGAAATACATCATATGATCACTAACAAATAATCTCACCAATAACTGATAAACTGATAACTGCTATCTGATAACTCTGAAGTACAAGATCACCGATATATCCAAATCTCAATAACTGAAATACTACATGTCCTGATACATATAATCAAATTCTTATATTTCAATTCGATCAAAATTATCACACACTCTCACTCTATCAAGGTCAATCACAGGATCCCAAAGTCAAGTAACATATCAGATATATATCTAAGATCTATCAGGTCAGGTCAATTCAATCAATACCTATTCCTCAAAACCATATTCATCCAATTATAACCAAGATCATAACTAAGGGGTAAAGTTCTCAATCCATAAGAAATCTAAGAATATCAGTCAGAACTAGAGTTAGTCGACGAGGGTAGGAGCAAGTCGACTAGTATAGAGGGTTTTGAACTGGGTTAGTCGACTAGCAAAAGGGATAAGTCGACTATAAAAAGTGTAAGTCGACTAATAGGAGGGGTAAGTCGACTAATAAAAGTAATAATCAGCAACAGAGAGTACATAACTTTTTGAACAGACGCCTAATCGACTAAGGCTATGATAAGTCCACTAGTATAGGAGTATTAATCGACTATAGTAAGTGCAAGTCGACTATACTACTTACAGTCAACAAACAGAGAGTCGATAACTTTTCTGAATAGTTACTAAGTCGACTAGAGGACTATGGTAAGTCGACTAATAGGAGTATTAGTCGACTAAAAGAAGGGCAAGTCGACTAATATACCTGCCTGTGTGTATGATCAAGGTTTTATAACAATTTCCTAAAATACACGAAAATGGTAGATATTACACTCGTTATCATCAAGATATGTCACCAAACAATATGACTGAAAATCACTTCACATAGTATAATTTTCTGACCTCTTTCAATGATCCATCACCCTCAAAATCAATATGTATATTCATTCTAGGATTTATCACAGCTATATCAGTTACAAGGTCAAGTCCGGCCTATGGTATATCAATACTAGACTTAAGCTAACAACGACGATCTACCAACACATGAACTGATACTCATATATGCTCCTATCAAGTAGATATGCAAAGTGTACAGTCACTGGCGTCATATGAAACGGTACATGATATCATACTAGTCCAATATGTTAGACAGTCAAATAAAATGATATAGTTAACATATAAACAAGACATGCATCAATAAATAAATAAAAACACAAGGGCGAACACTCACATGAAATGACGTAGTTTCAGAACTGAATCGCCGTCTGGTCTTCACTGCACGAACCGGTACTGATCTACAGATCATCCCATGAATCGGTCTTTGATTTGCCTATGTATCGGGTCCACAATGGGCACAAATCTGAATCATGTCCTAGGCCTTCTGTTACTGAGCTCGGAACGCCTGAACAGATCCGGGTCACTATAGCACATAACCATACACTTGAACTTATACGAACATCCAACCGTACACATACATGTATTTAGGCATACACCCAAGTATATATAATACATACTTATACGTATACACATATACGTGTACAACACACTCGTGCATACATCAACACACCCATACATAATAAAAATTAGCACACATATACTAACATATACTTAACATACAAATATACACATTATTAAGCTTAAATCAACATAAAAATGGAGAGAGAGTTACCCATGGGAGGAGGTGCACACGGCCACGCGGCGGCGGAGCTCGGCGGAGAGAGGGGCGCTGCGGGAAAATGGGGATGGCCGGGCTGTTGCTGTGCTAGGCCGAGGGGATTATGCGCTGGCTGGACAGTCCGCAATGGGAGGGAGCTCAGGCTCACTAGAAAGGAGTGTGCGGCCTGGGAGAGCTGTTGCGCTGGTGCTGCTGCTGTTGCCGACTGGGGTGAAGCCAGGCCTGGTGTGAGGGCTCCGGCGCTGGACAGGGCCTCGACAAGGGGAGGGGATTGGGGGGCTGCTGGGTGTTGCCGCTGGGCTGCTACTGGGGCTAAGCTAGAGATGGCCAAGGGAGTTGTTCTGCTGCCGCGATGGAAGGAGAGGAGGGGCTTGGTGCGGCAGCTTTGGGGGTGTTGGCGGCTGTGTTGGAAGGAGATTAGGATGGTGATTAGGGTCAGGGTTAGATTAGGAGAGGATTATATAGGGAGGTAATTGTGTTGTGGGTTTCGGGTTTTGCCTAGTGGGTGTGGGTCTTGGATTGGTTGGCTATTGGATCTAATGGGTATGGGGATAAAAGAGGATAACGGGTATAGGCTTATTGGGTATGAATGGGTACTGGATTTCATAATGGGCATAGAGATCAAGATTATAAGATAATGGGTAGTGGGTTAGGATCTCAATGAATCACATGCAAATAAGAAGGAAATTAAATAGAAAATAGAGTTAATGAAATAAGTAATATCAACATTAGTAATCATCACAATAACAACTATCAATTAATAATAATAAATAATAGTAATGATAATAGTCAAAAATAATGATACCAACACAATACTAATAACATTAATAATTAATGAACATAGCAACAATAGTAGTAATAATAATTAAGAATAAAAACAAAATAAGAGAATAATAATAATAACACTAATAATAATAATAATGGTAAATATAAAAATAATAGTATTAAGTAACTAAAAATATTGATAGGAAATAATGATAATAATATATAAAGTCAAATTGCCATTTACTATCTCAAAAATAATTTGCATATTTAATAATAATATTAATAATAATCACAAGAAGAAAAAAAATAATAAATTAAGTTTATTAAAAAAATAATCAGTAAATCAAAATAAATACTTTAGGAAAATAAAATACAGTATTTCTAATTACGGATATTACAGGCATTAACCCCTTAAAGTAGTGGGGTTAGTCCACTAATTGATTTGGTTAATAAATAACCTGAAAAGCCCACAATAGAGTTAATTAAAGCTTCAGGTGAAGCTATCAAAGAGCTCTAGGCGGAGCTAAAAGCTAGCTCACTGCAGAGCTAAGTGAAAGTATATCTAGAGGGGCGTGAATAGGTGTAGTGCTAATCTAATGACAATAATGTGAAATTTAAAACTAAATTACAAACACACAAAGTGTATAACCAAGAGTGACTCTGAATTCCCGTGAAGGGCTCTGAAATTACTCCTCATGATTCCTTTGAATTAAGAGTTGAGGTGCTTTAATGGCTCTCATGGTTCAATACAAGTGTGAGCATAGAAACTATATCAAGCATGTATATGAATGAGCAATAATAACAACAATGTAAGATATAAAGAGAGATGAGATTTGAGAGATAGTAGATCAAATGCAAACTCAGGGATATGGTTTGAAGTTTGAGCCATCGCTCTACGTTCCCGCTTTCACACAAAAAATTTTTTACTATGTCCACACAGGACATTCCACAAAGGGACCTTCACCGAGGAATTACAAATACAAACTGAGAGTACACAACTTTAACTCTCTCATATCTCTACAAAAGAGGTAGGCACTAAGCTAAGCACAAAGTAAAGAGACAGTACAACTTAATGATCACAAAGATCATAAACAATACTTGGTGATCTCAAAAGATCACAAACAAAAACTTCTCACAACAAGATCCTAGAGGATAGATTTGTAATGAAGAGCTCAAGTATGTGAGGAAACAAAATGTTTGAAAAAGAGATAATAACGAAAACACTTGGAAAAAATTTATTAATAGATATGAAAAATGAAGAACAAAATAGAATTCCTAAAGACTTGTTTTCCTTTTGATTTTTCAAAAACTTTGAAATAATAAAAGATAAGAGTTTTGACACTAAAACTTCTTTTGAAAACTTATTAAAAACACTAGAGAAGATGAAATTTTTGTCTCTTGAAAATCTTGTAGAAAACTGACCTTAAAACCCATATTTATAGGGGCTTGGAAAATATAGCCGTTAGGGTCAAAACATGCCCAGACAGGCCGGTCGATTGACCGTACAGTTGACCGACCAACGGTCAAATTTTTGACCGTTTAAGGCCATCAGTCGATCGCTCTGTCGATCGCCCCCTAGGCAATCAGCCTGTCGGTCTACCGCTCTGTCGATCGAGACCAACCCGAGAGTTGGGTTGATCCAGTCGGTGGAGCGTGCGGTCGATCGGTCCATAGGCTAAGGCCTTGTGCACGTTCTTGTGCACATCGGTCGACTGAGCCCTGGTTCGGTCGACCGGTTGGTCGACCGCCAGTAGCCCAAATCTGGGATTATAGGATTAAATTTGAACTTTTAAATACCTATAAATTCTTATAAAATCTCATAAAATCCACAAAAATAAGTTCATGTAAATATTTAAATTACAAATATGTTTGATCAAAAATCAACACATATTACAAACAATTTGAACTATTTTTGAGGTATAAAAATTAAAGCTTAAACCGAAAACTATATTTTCCAAACACTTAGATTTTGGAATGAAAATTCGTTTTCTTCAAAACTTGTATAAATACAAAAACAAAATATAAAAACATATTTGAAGTATTGTGTGTATGGATAGACTCCAATATACATATAAATGATATATCTATATTTTTTACATTAAATCTCAAAATAAGTTTTAATAAAAGTAAAAGTTTAAACACATGAACTAAATACATCAAAATAGGATTTTCTAAACATATGAAGTATAGATGTATATGGATGAAATCCAATATACATTAAACCATGCAAACTTTTTTTATGAACTCTATTCATAAAAACGGAAAGATGTATTCTTGAAAATTCAAAATGATTAAACCGAAACTAAAACTTATGAACTTGTGTGTGTGTGTGTATACTGTTGGTCCAGAGGCCCTTCACTCTAGTTTTAATGATGATTAACTCATGTAGTTATTGTTTACTAATAATCTTGTAATATTTAGTTTCAGATATTTGATCAAGATATTAATAGGTGATTAACTTCAACAAAGGTGTTTGGAGCTCTCACATAGTGATTCAAGAGCTCAACCGTCTGATCGCATCTAGCACTCGGTTGGAGTCAAGCTCGGTAGGTCGCGTTTGGATCGAGTCGACTTGGAGAAGGAGTTCTATAAGAAGACTTCAGTTTGTTTAGTTTAAAATTTTATTTAGATCATTATAAAGATTAGATAGTGTTGATATGCTCAAGTTCACAATACACACACTTGTTTAAAGTTTCATTTTTTTTTCGGTTTAACTGGTTTTGAATTTCTTTTTCATATATATAGTTTTCATGAATAGATAGAAACAAAATAAGTTTACATGGTTTAATATATATTAGATTTGATCTATATACATTTATACTTCATCTATTTAGAAAAACTTATTTTGATAGTCTATTTCATGAGTTTGGAGTTTTGTATTTAAACAAAACTTATTTTTAGATTTCATGTCAAAAACATAGTTATAATATCTTTCATATATATTGGATTCTATCTATATACAATATGCTTCAAAGTTCTTTAAATATCATGTTTTTTTATTTACATGTGTTTTGAAAGAATCGGATTTACATTTCAAAAATTCAAGTTTTGAAAAATATGATTTTTGATTTAAGGCAAAATTTCAAGAACACAAAAATGGTTCAAATTGTTTGAAATATGTGTTGAATTTTTGTCACACATATTTGTATTTCAAAGATCTAATAAGAACTAATTTTTGTGAAATTTATGTGATTTTATGGGATTTGTTAGAAGATAAAAAGTCAAGTTTTTAAATCCCTAATTTGTTGGACTGGCTATCTGCCAGTCGACCGAGGCAGAAGTCGGTCGACCGGTCCGGTTGATAGACGTGCACAGAACGTGCATGCAGCCCAGGCTGGGAGGCCGGTCGACCGCCTGGTCAACCGCCAGAGAGCTTCTGCTCTCTGGAAATGGCCCCGGTCGACCGGCAGAGAGCTCTGCTCTCTATTTCCAGTGTCCGGTCGACGGGTGGCTCAACGGTCATAAATATGACCGTTGGCCGGTCGACTGCCCGGTCGACCAGATGGGCAATTCTGTCATTTCCAGCTGCTAACGGGCAGATTTGTTTTGGGGCTATATATATATCCCATTTCTTGAGCTGTTTCAAAAAAGAATTTTAAGAGCAAAAATTTTCATCTTCTTAAGTATTTTAACAGCACGTTTTAAAAGAGTTTTTGGGTTCAAAAGATCTATCTTCATTTGTTTTAAAGAGTTGGAAAAATCAAAGAAAAAGAGAAGTCTTTGGGATTTATTTTTGTTCTTCATTTCCATTATATCCTAGAAGTTTTTCCGAAGTATTTTCTTAGTATTTTTTATTTTCAAACTCTTTATTTTCTCACACTTGAGTTATCATATCTATCCTATCTATTAGGATCTTATTTTTGTGAGAAAAGATTAGTTTGTGGTTGTTGATACCACTAAGTGTTGTAACCCTCCTTACTTTGTGATATCCCTCTAGTGAGAGGTGATTGTGTTGATATCCCTCTAGTGAGAGGTGATAGTGAAGGCTTGTGTTGGTATCCCTCTTAGTGAAGAGGTGATTGTGGTGTTGTGGCTTTGTGCCTTATCCCTCAAGTGTGAGGTTGATAGTTGTTTGGCTAAGTGCCTATTCCTCTAAGTGTAGAGGTGATTTGTGTTGTGTCTTGCCTCTAGTGAGAGGTTGTATTTGTTAAGAGAGGAGTTGTGTACTTTCAAATTGTATTTACCCAAATCCTCAGTGGAGGTTCCCTGTGTCGGAAGTCCTGTGTGGACGACTTAGTGGAAATCCTTCTGCGTGAAGGCGGGGATGTAGAGCTGTGTGCTCGAACCTCGAAACATATCCTTGTGTTTACGTTTGATCCACTATCTCTAACTCTCTCTTATATTGTGCCTTGCATCATTTCATATTGCTCATATCATTTATATGCTTGGATTTGTTTGTGTGCCTCACTTGTGTTTAACCAAGAGAACTTCATATAGCACCTCAACTCTTATTTAAAGGAATTTAGAGGAGATAGTCTAGAGCCCTTTATCGGAAATTCGGTTACACTCTTTGGTTACACTAAGTGTGTTGCATTTAGTTTTTAATTCCGCATCTTTTGTCATTAGTTTAGCCATACACCTTATTAACCCCCTCTCTAGGTGTATTTTCAATTGGTATCAGAGCCTACGCTCCTGATATTAGGTTTAATCACCTAGGAGTGAGATCTTGGATGCTAATCTATCATTTGCATTTGTACACATATAGATTGCACTCATGGATAACCCTCCCATGTTTGATATCTCTAAAATTGATATATGGAAGGTTAGGATGAGTTGGCATTTAAAAGCCATAAGTTGAAAAGTTTACCTTACCATTATCAAGGAATCTTACCTTAGTAATAGCAAGCATTTAGAGCCAATGCACAAGCCCTAGGGGCACTTAGAAAATCACTTAGCAAAGAATATTTAAATATGGTTTCTCATTGTGTTTTCGCCTTTGCAGTGTGGAACATAATGACATCTCCCGAGATACAAACGCATATTAATGAGGAGAAGAAAGCTAGTGGAGAAGAGTCCGGCCAACGTTGCTTCATGGTCCAAAAGAATGACTCCCTTGAGGTAAATTCGAAAACTCAACTAGATTATAGTGCTAGTTCTTTAAGTGATGATTATGTTTATCCTGATGCATTGAATGAAGAATTATCAATTATTTGTGAAAAATTGTTAGAAAAATATAAACTTTTAAAAAAGAAAAATTTTACACTAGAAGAAGAAAATAAAATTTTGTCTTCTAACTTGATGTTATTTTGCAAGAGAAGGTTGAGATTTCAAATGAACGTGACTCATTGAAATCCCAACTTGAACTTGCTCTAAAAGAAAATGAAATTTTGAAAAGTAAAAATGAGTGTGAAAATGTTTTGAAGAAAAATAAGACTTTCACTTCAAAAACTTGATTTTATTTTAAAAGAGAATAATTCTTTGAAAAATAAAATTATTTTTATTTAAAAAGAATTGGATTTAATTTTTAATGAAAAAATCTTTAAAATTGATTTTGACACACATGTTTACCATGCTTCACCACCTAGTGCATCTATTGCATGCACCTCTTCTTTCATTATTGAAAATGATATATCCATTTTAAAGAAGAGTGTTGATTGTTTGGGCTCCACTTTGAGCCAATGTGTCATGAACCACACACATTTGGAATCCATATTTCGCAAGAAATAAATTCCACCTATGCATGCACACAAACCACGACATACACATGCTCCTCACGTTCACACTCATAACACTATATATGCTCATATGTACACTTGTACACATTGTGGACGTAAGGGTCACCTTGCAAAATTTTATTTTGAAAGAATTCATGATTCGAATTTTATAAATAAATTTGTTTAGGTTAGGAAAGGTGCTAACCCCCATGGACCCAAAAGAGTATGGGTACCAAAAACCACTCTTGTTTTATTTGATGTAGGTGTGGGCTCTCACTCGACGTGAGGGTATTGGTACCTTGAGGTGGATGCGTTCCGAGCTTAAAGGTGACAATTTTGGATGCATCACTTTCAAGGAGAGTTTGGTGGAAGGACCACCATGGTTTGGAGATATAGAGTTGTGCCCTTATGATTTTGGTAACAATCTATAAACTCCCATTTAATTCACATGCTTTTATATTATTCAGTTTTAGTATGTTTTGATGTTTCACGATTATCACATTAAATTCCATAATGATTAGAATTGTGATATACATATGTAGTATTTTTGAGATACACCCATATTCATATGGATCCATATTTTGTGTTCTCTCTATAGTTTAGCTATGTTGTATATCATAGTCTAATACATGTGTATTTACATAATGATTATATTGATATATGTTTTGTTCTATGCTTCATGATTTGATTACATATTTAAATGTAACATTTCATTAAAACTTGTGTATATACTTGTACAACTAGTGAGCCACAAATAAATTATTATATGTTTGTACTTGATTGCTCATTTGTGCCCATTAGATGTATTAGTATAGCTTAGTTTTAATGATTCATACATTTTTGACTTGTATTTCCTATTTTGTACATGTTTTCATTAATATATGTTTAACTTCATGTATATACTAATTTTGTCAAAACGTTAAGATATACATGTATAACCTTGAGTCATTTGCCTTTCATGCAAAATCTCTTTATAGACTCAATTGTGTTTGGATATGTATGTATACTTCTAGTTTAGACAAAACATACATATACCTTGGAGTTAGTATTGTTTAATGAAAATTAAATTTTGATGATTTTCATGCTTTTTATAAAGGAATTTCATATTGAGCTTAATTGCCTATTTTCATGACTATGTCTTTCACACAAAACTTGTACACTCACATTACTTGATGTTTTCTCATGATTTTATTTTCATGAGTATTATATGTGCTATATAGACTTTGAGTGTCATTGGTTGAGTGATTTTCATGTTTCATGGATAACTTCTTGTTTTATTCCTCACTTGAAAGATTTCGTACTAGTTTACAAGTTTATCATAAAACTAGTTGCGTTTTCTTCATTTTGGAAGAGTTTTCAATTATGCTAATATTATTTTTAAACTTATTTTTGAAAACTCCTTCCATCGAAGGGTGGTTGGATGGGCGACCATGCCTTATGAGCCTAATTGAAGATCTTTTTTAAACAAGTGCATTATAGGGTGGAAGGTATGAGTTATACACTTGATTCTCATCATATTTTCAATTGGTATCTCAATTGACATTTTTTCATGATTGTATACTCATCTTTGATTTTCTATATATGTATCCTCAAAACTTAAAAGTATCAATTTTTATTGGTATTTATATTTTCATGCATATATACATGATTTGATTGTGCTTACTATATCTGTTCATCTTAAAGCACAAATTATATTTATGCTAAGCTTGATTTACTCCTTAATGACTATTAGTTTTCAAATTGGTATTTTATACAAGCTTATGCATTATTTTCTTTGGTATTTCATAAAGGGGGAGAAAACTTCATGTTTTAATTTTCAATCGATTATATTTTCAATGGTATGTTACTCCCACTCTTTATGATGAAAAATGATATGATTTGGTATATTATTTTTCAATTGGTTTCCTATGCTCTTAATGAAAAATATTTTAATTTAGAATATGCTAACATTTTCAATATTGGTATCAAAAATTTTAAATTGGCTATATTCTAAAATTTTGTATCTTTATTGCAAAATGAATTGTTTAACCAAATAGTTGGTTTGTTTTTCAATTGGTATCATATTTTATTTTAAATTGGTATCCTATTGAAATAAGTTATATTTACATAAAAATATTTGGTTTTCACTTTCAATTGATATCAAAATTATAAAATATTCTTATTTGGTATCAAAATTATAAAATGTTTACAATTGCTATCATGATTTACAATATACATATATATTTCAATTGGTATCAAAACATACAATGTTTCATTTTTCATTGGTATCAAAAGTTTACAAGATATTTTGAATTGGTATCTTTTGGTATTTAAAAAATTTTGTTTATTTTCAATTGGTATCATAAGTTTTGATATGTATTGTTTATATGCAAGGGGAGCTTAACATCTTCTATATATATATATATATATATATATATATATATATATTCATATTGAGTGTATCTCATATTGAGGAGCTTGACCGCTCTTATCTAGGTCTTACACGTGTGTAGGAGGAGCTTCACATCTCCTTTTATACATTGTATATTATGCGTTATGTGATTAGGGTCTAGTCATCTCTTTTTCATGTAATGTATGTATGCAGGGGAGTTAACTTCACGTCTTTCCTCTTCATGAATGTATATCGTGTGTGTGTGTGTGTGTGTGTGTATATATATATATATATATATATCTTAATTGTTTTGATTTATGAAGGAAGAAAAATATTATTTATGTCTTTAGTATTTGTACCCCTTTGTTGATGAATTGACAAAAAGGGGGAGAGAAATTTCGAGTTTATATATATATATATATATATATATATATATATATATATATATATATATATATATATATATATATATATACACATATGTATATATATATATATATATATATATATATATGTATATACATATGTATATACATACGTATATACATATATACATATATACGTATATACATATATACGTATATACGTATATACATATATACGTATATACGTATATATATATATATATATATATATATATATATATATATATATATATATATATATATATATATATATATATGTATATATGTACATATATATATATATATATACGTATATATGTATATATGTATATATGTATATATGTATATATATGTATATATATGTATATAGCTATATATATATGTATATATGTGTGGTGTGTGTGTGTATATATATATGTATATATGTATGTATGTATGTATGTGTGTGTGTGTGTGTGTTTGTTTAATTTGTTATCTTTTACCATTGGTATCAAGAGCATCTTTTGTTGGTATCAAGAGCATGTTTATTTCATTGATATTTCATTGATATCAAATATCATGTTTATGCATATTTATGTTGAGCATTCACGACATATCTTTATTGTTTATTACTATGCATGAGTTAAAGGGGCTATGAAGCTTAACTTTAATTCATGCATATATAACTCCATGAGTTTTGTCATCATCAAAAAGGGGGAGATTGTTAGCCCAGAGGCCCTTCACTCTAGTTTTGATGATGATTAACTCATGTAGTTATTGTTTACTAATAATCTTGTGATATTTAGTTTTAGATATTTGATTAAGATATTAGTAGGTGATTAGCTTTAACAAAGGTGTTTTAGAGCTTTCACATGGTGATTCAAGAGCTCAAGCATCATGATCGCATCTAGCACTCGGTTGGAGTCAAGCTCGTTGGATCACGTTTGAATCGAGTCGACTTGGAGAAGGAGTTCTACAAGAAGACCTCGGTTTGTTTAATTTAAAATTTTATTTAGATCATTGTAAAGATTAGATAGTTTTGATATGCTCAAGTTCACAATACACACACTTGTTTAAAGTTTCATTTTTGTTTTCGATTTAACCGGTTTTGGATTTCTTTTTCATATATTGTTTTCATGAATTGATAGAATCAAAATAAGTTTATATGGTTTAATATATATTAGATTTGATCTATATATATCTGTGCTTCATCTATTTAGAAAAACTTATTTTGATAGTCTATTTCATGAGTTTGGAGTTTTGTATTTAAACAAAACTTATTTTTGAATTTCATGTCAAAAACATAGATATAATATCTTTCATGTATATTAGATTCTATCTATATACAATATGCTTTAAAGTTGTTTAAATATCATGTTTTTGTATTTACATGTGTTTTGGAAGAATCAGATTTTCATTTCAAAAATTCAAGTTTAAAAAATACGATTTTTAGTTTAAGTCAAAATTTCAAGAACACAAAAATGGTTAAAATTGTTTGAAATATGTGTTGAATTTTTATCATATATATTTGTATTTTAAAGATCTAATAAGAACTAATTTTTGTGAAATTTATGTGATTTTATGGGATTTTTTAGAAGATAAAAAGCCAAGTTTTTAAATCCCTAATTTGCTGGACTGGGTATCTGCCGGCCGACCGGACCGGTCGACCGAGGCAGAAGTCGGTCGACCGGTCCAGTTGACCGACGTGCATAGAACGTGCATGCAGCCCAGGCTGGGAGGCCGGTCGACCGCCAAAAAGCTTCTGCTCTCTGGAAATGGCCCCGGTCAACCGGCAGAGAGCTCTGCTATCTGTTTCCAGTGTCTGGTCGAACGGCCGGTCGACCGGTGGCTCAACGGTCATAAATATGACCGTTGGCCGGTCGACCGCCCGGTCAACCGGAAGGGCAATTTTGCCCTTTCCAGCTGCCAACGGGCAGATTTGTTTTGGGGCTATATATACCCCATTTCTTGAGCTGTTTCAACCAAGAATTTTAAGAGCAAAAATTTCTATCTTTTTAAGTGTTTTAATAGCAAGTTTTAAAAGAGTTTTTGGGTTCAAAAGATCTATCTTCATTTTTTAAAGAGTTGAAAAAATCAAAGAAAAAGAGAAGTCTTTGGGATTTATTTTTGTTCTTCATTTCCATTATATCCTAGAAGTTTTTCCTAAGTATTTTCTTTGTATTTTGATTTTCAAACTCTTTATTTTCTCACACTTGAGTTATCATATCTATCCTATCTATTAGGATCTTGTTTTTGTGAGAAAAGATTAGTTTATGGTTGTTGATACCACTAAGTGTTGTAATCCTCCTTACTTTGTGATATCCCTCTAGTGAGAGGTGATTGTGTTGATATCCCTCTAGTGAGAGGTGATAGTGGAGTTTGTGTTGGTATCCCTCTTAGTGAAGAGGTGATTGTGGTGTTGTGGCTTTGTGTCTTATCCCTCAAGTGTGAGGTTGATAGTTGTTTGGTTAAGTGCCTATCCCTCTAAGTGTAGAGGTGAATTGTGTTGTGCCTTGCCTCTAGTGAGAGGTTGTATTTGTTAAGAGAGGAGTTGTGTACTTTTAAATTGTATTTACCCAAATCCTCAGTGGAGGTTCCCTGTGTGGGAAGTCCTGTGTGGACGACTTAGTGGAAATCTTTCTGTGTGAAGGCGGGGACGTAGAGCTGTGTGCTCGAACCTCAAAACATATCTTTGTGTTTGTGTTTGATCCACTATCTCTAACTCTCTCTCTTATATTGTGCCTTGCATCATTTCATATTGCTCATATCATTTATATGCTTGGATTTGTTTGTGTGCCTTACTTGTGTTTAACCAAAAGAGCTTCATATAGCACCTCAACTCTTATTTAGAGGAACTCTTATTTAGAGGAATTTAGAGGAGATAGTCCAGAGCCCTTAACCGAGAATTCGGCTACACTCTTTGGTTACACTAAGTGTGTTACATTTAGTTTTTAATTCCGCATCTTTTGTCATTAGTTTAGCCATACACCTATTCACCACCCCTCTAGGTGTACTTTCATATACTTGAGCATATCAAAACTAAACTATTCTTATACAATATCTAAAAACCTAAATCAAAGTCTTTTATAGATCTTTTTCTCTAAGATGACTCGATCCAAACTCGATCCATTAGCTTGACTCCTCTTCAGTTTTAGAGCGCGAGCTCTTAAATCAATACGTGAAAGCTTCAAAACTTGACTTTGAATCCTTTGTTGAAGCTAAACACCTACTAAGATCTTGATCAATATCTGAAACTATATAAACACAAGATCAATAGTAACTTAACTTCATAAGTTAGTCATCATCAAAACTAAGGTGAAGGGCCTTTGGGCTAACACTAAGTAAAGCTTCAAGTGAAGTTACGAAAAATCTCTAGGCGAAGTTAACAGCTAGCTCACCGTGGAGCTGTAAAGAGCTTCAAGCTAAGATAAGCTAAGCTAAGAGTTAGCCCTTTAATAGAGATATGCTAAACTTCAAGACGAACATAGGCAACATTAGCCTCTTAGGCGAAGCTAGCCCCTTGGGCTCGTGCGAGGCTAAGTGTTGAACAAACTTAGCCTCATAGGCCTGCCTAGGTTTTTTCAAAGGTAATATTTGGCCTACTGTCTATTTTACTGGATCGGTAGGGTTCAAGTCACTACTTTGCGCCTCAGGGATAGGCATAAACTGGTCATCAGTTTGACTGCAACTTGTCTTTTGTAAATATCGACAACTTATACATCGTTCAGACCAGTTGAAATGTCGTCTGGGAGTTTATTTTTTTAGAGTGTCAACAAAACTCCCTTCAAAGTTTTCACAAATCTAAAATAACTGGTTCAGATTTTGAAATACTTTGAAGTACTTCGGGTGTTCAAACCTGTTTGAAGCGAGTATAGCATTAGCATGCTAATTTGATCGCTTGGAGAAAAAGCCACAAAAAAGTGAGTTTAGTTTCACCTACGTAGCAAGGCTATAGTTTGGCGAAGCTAGTTGGACTCTGGATTCACCACATGGCTATTGAACAACCTCGTTGTTGGATCCCCTTTGGGCTGACTTCACTCGCAAAGCGAGGCAAAACTGTTAGCTTCGCTGTTTAGCACTTTAGTGCTTAGCTTCGTATGCGCTTCAAAACTGAAGCGTCAGCTGTCTTTTGGGTGAAGCTAGACTGTGGGGTCTATAAATAGGATTTTACAGTCCTTTAATAGAGATTACTTTCTCTTCTTCATCTTCAAGATTTTCATCTTCTCTTGCTTATTTGATTACCCATAAGTAATTCAAAGTGTTCATGGGGGAACACTTAGCATGTAAGTTCTTAAAAGAACTGAAAGTGAAATTTCACTGAGTAAAATTTCTGGGATAATTAGTATCATGACTGAAATTATTCAGAGGCTGATAAATATGATAAAGTCAGTCTAAGTATGAGAATCCGCTGGTGATAATGTAATACCCCGTTCCCGGAATACGTACTTAGTTGCGTATTCAGTCTTTCGTCCGTATTTTCGATTTACTTCCTGTATTTGACCGATTTTAGTTTTAAAAATCATTTTCCAATATTGTATATTTTCTATGATTTTCTGGAATTTTCCTGAATTTAATTAAATATTTTCAAAACCGGTGTCGACCAGTGCCGCTGATCAATTCCCGGATTTTTAATTCACAAACAGTTAAGAATTTCTAGAAGGTCCTTTAGACATTATTTCTTAGAATCATATTTTCTATCTAAATACTTTTTCTGAGAATTTTATGAATTTATGAAAATTCCAACGGAGTCGGTAGATAACTGATTCCGGGATTTTTAGTTTTAAAACTATAAGTTATTTCTAAAAACGAATTTCACCATGAGCCTTAAAATATTATTCTTGATTTTGGGTAAAATTTTCGGGTCGTTCCGAGATACTTGAATTTCGGACGATTTCGGTATTTTCCGAATTGTTTTCCGCATCTTCGACTTAAACCTAGAAACTTGTCTTTTCAACATTCTTAATTTTTCAAGCCAAAGAAAATATTTTCCTTTTTATAATTCCTCTCTTTTTCCTCTTCTTTATTTTCCTTTACTTCCTTCACAAACCACATGATTTTCCCAATGTTCCAAAATTCCCTTTCTCCAAATTTCCAAAGAATCCCACTCACTTCCACTTAATTCCTTTTTAATTACCACTCATTCTCTCTCTCTCCCATGGCCGGCCAAGTGGCCAGGTGAGGGACACCTCACCCTCTCCTTTCTTGCAAAAACCCCCTCTCTTCTATCTTAATTCCACTTCCTTTGCAAAATCCTAACCCTATATAAACTATTTCCTTTACATTTCCATCCTTTTCTTCTTCCTTCAACAAGAATAGCCTTCTCCCAAAGTTCCTCCTTCTTCTCAACCTCAACCCTAACTCCAAGAGCTCCACCAGGACATCATATCCACCTCAAGCAACCACCTTGGAGCTTGGATCGTAGCTTCCTTCGCCGTCGGAGACCACTTGGGTGATTTTCGTCAACAACGATCCTACCGAACTCGTAAAGCTCCAAAATAACCAATCCTAGTGAGTATCTTTACTCACCAAGACTTGATCAATCCCTACTATACTTGTATCTTCATATCTTGTATACATATGTCATCAAAATCATGTTTTTAGACCATCAAACACAACCATCAGAAATTCTGCTTGTACTCTGTTTCCCCCAGGATTAGTCGACTTGACCTAGGTATTAGTCGACTAACCCATCTGTTCTGAAACGTAACCTTTTCTGGAAACACAGTTTTAGTCGACTTAGCCTAATTACCAGCCGACTAGAGACCCTTAGTCGACTACACCCTTGACCCTAGTCGACTAACATTCCCTGTAACAGAAACCCAACTTTCTGTATCTCAGTTTTAGTCGACTTGGAGTATCTGTCAGTCGACTTGAGACCCCTATTAGTCGACTACTCCCTTGACCCTAGTCGACTAACTTTCCCTGAAACAGAACCTCAACTCTCTGGAACCCAATTTTAGTCGACTAATTCAGACTGTTAGTCGACTAGACACCCCTACTAGTCGACTAACCCTTCCACCTAGTCGACTAATTCTGACTGTTTGTCTTAGTTGATTTCTTTTCTGAATTTGGATCTTATCATTGGTTCATGTGCTATGTATTATTGTTACTTGTGCTTCATGACTGATACCTCATGACATGTTACTTGATGGATCTTACTTCATATTACACCATGACTTGTTATTATATATTTCCACTTCATGACTTATTATTGTGTAGTCTCATTCCATAACTTGTTAACCAATGGATATCACCACTTATCATGCCATCACTTAAACCAAGCATGATACACTTGACTTTTGTATAAAATGGACCAACTTACATTGGGTCGGGGGAAAACATGCGGATATCGATATGTGTACGTGTTTACAGTGGTTTTAGGAAATGTTGTGCAACTCATGTTCCGGTCTGACCTGTGGGCCACCAGGGGACCGAGGGAGTGCTTGCTCCCTCTTCCTGAATACTATCATGATAAAGGGCATACATAAGACCCTCCTGTTAGCCTAGCGGCTGGCTTCCGTCACCAAGCAACGGAACAATCCTGGACCGTTATCCCGGGCATGTACGGGATCCACTGTAAACATAGTTCGTCGATACAACCGCTGGTTTCCAATAACAACCTTGCTTCACTAGGATATGGATCTATGTGCGCTGGGACGCTGGGTCACATAACTAGATATCGTAGTAAGACAAGTAATAATAATAATAGACTTTAATTGTGGATCCATCGTATTTGGACTTTATTCTTTATGCTTTTATTTCTTGCTGATTCATATTCATTATACCGTTCCATATTTCCTATATCTGTCTCTTAGCCATTTGGCTGTAGCCTGATTATTGTTATGAGGTCTTGACCCCCTTGGATTTGCATATTCAGGTTCTGAGGCTTGGATCGAAGTGGAACCATCCACAGAGGATCAAGCTTTCTTTAGTGAGCAGGCAGATTAGTTCCTGTTCTTCGTGCCAGACCCTTCCGTTTTGACTCACGGGATCTTCATCCACCTCGTGAGCTCTTTTGTGTTTATATTGTAATCTTACTTTTGGACTTGGTTGTGATGTAATACACGTGTAATGTGTAATACTTTATCATATCCTGTGATAGCTTTGTAGTTGTACTTTTATGTTGGCATATGTATGGATATCACGCTTTGTCGTGTACTCTGATTTTTGTTGTACTTATTGCTTAGCGTATATGCGTAGGGGCATTTTCTGACCTACGTATATACGTCGCAGTGACGTCCCCGTATCCGTGGGATCGGGGCGTTACAGGTTGGTATCAGAGCCTAGGCTCTCACACCTATAGTACAATCAAGCAGCAAATTACTGTAATTTGCTATTGCCAACTACAATGTACAAAGTTATCTAGTCCTTCTTGATCCCTTCTTGATTCCTTCCCTTGTGTCCTAAACTCCTTCCATTTTTCCAATTCCAGTTATCCTTTCCCAAATTCGGTATGGAGAGAAGGACGGGACGAAACCATTCCGGACAAGCATCGAATGGACCCACGGGAGAGAATGTGGACATTCTGAGAGTCATTCAGACGATGATGGAGAACCAGCAGCAACAGACCGAACTTCTTCGGCAGGAGTTGGCAGCCCCTAAGGAACAGAGGCCGGGGAATATTTCAGATTTCAGACGGCTGCAACGGCCATATTCACGGGTGAAGAGAAACCCCTGGATGCCGAGCAATGGCTGACGGATACATCAGATCTGCTGAATGCAGCCAGAGTACCAAAGGAGAACCAAGTTGAGGTCGCCAAGATTCAGTTAAAAGATATAGCTAGGACTTGGTGGCTAGCTGAGGAGGCCAGACTGGAGAAGCCTGTCACCTGGGACACGTTCTCCAAGAGTTTCTACAGCAGATTCTTCCCTGCTACTGCTCAGAAAGACATGGAGGAGCAGTTTATCAGATTGCAGCAATGGAACAAGTCAGTGGATGAGTATGCAGCAGAGTTTCTCAGGCTTAGCCGCTTTGCTCCGTACATGGTAGCGGATGAGGAGAAGCGGGCTAGTAGGTTTCAGCAGGGCTTGCAGATGGACATCCAAGTTTTCTTAATGCCCCAGCAGCTGAAGACTTATTCAGAAGTTCTCACCATAGCTCGAGAGGTGGAGCGTGGGCTGGAGAAGAAGCAAGAGAATCAGATGAGGAACCAGGCCATGAAGAGGCCATTTCCACCAATGGGGAGAGGAGGCCCATACAGAGCAGCGAAGGTTCAGATGAGGCAACCATTCAGACCAGCTCCTTACCAGACGGCCCAACCATTTTCCTTCTGTAGCTATTGTCAGAAGCCAGGCCACATTCGACAGAATTGCCGTAGGGCAAATGGATTATACTTGGTGTGTGGTTCCCGAGATCATTCCATAGAAGCCTGTCCACACAGAAGGATGGGGATAGCCGGCCAAGCTTTACCAGCACTACAGGGACCGAATGGACGGAGGGCACTTCCAGGGCCACCGGGACAGAGAAATCAGGGACCGATGATCGGGAGAGTTCCTCCCCCTCCTCCACAGCAAGCTTTTCGCCCAGTCCAGAGGGGAGCTAGGACAGCAGCAGGGCGTGGAAGGGGTCAAGCCTACAACTTGACGGAAGTAGAAGCTGAGACTTCTGAGGAGGTGATAACAGGTAAAATCAGGGTGCATTCTAAACCTGTTTTAGCCCTCTTCGATTCCGGTGCTTCACATTGTTTTATCTCAGATCATTTTGTGGCATTGCATTCTATACCTGTTAAAGTGTTAGACCACAAATGGGAGATTAGTACTGGGAATGGAGTAGTCATGTCTTCTAGAGTTTGTGCTGATTGCCCAGTAGAACTTTGTGATAAGACCTTGGCCATAGATATGCTCGTGCTAGACACCAAAGGGTACGACGTAATCTTAGGCATGACCTGGCTCAGTCAGTACTATGCAGTTATTGACTGTAGGGAGAAGAAGATTATTTTCAGGATCCCCCGTCAACCGGAATTTCAATTTAGTGGAGAGGTGAAGTCTACCAAGGGAAAGACTCGGTTGACTACTTCGGAGGTTCAGAAGGGAGTACCGGTGTGGGATGAATTTCCAGGAGTCTTTGCTGAGATCTCAGGGCTACCACCTGAAAGGGTGATTGAGTTCTCAATTGATACTGTGCCTGGAACAGCTCCTATATTTAGGGCTCCGTACAGGATGGCACCGACGGAGTTAGAGATTCTGAAGAAGCAGCTGCAGGAATACTCAGACAAGGGATTGATTCGGCCAAGCGCTTCACCATGGGGAGCTCCAGTGCTATTGGCGAACAAGAAGGATGGTGGTAAAAGGCTTTGTATTGATTATAGAGAATTGAACAAAGTTACCATCAAGAACAAGTATCCCTTGCCAAGGATTGATAATTTGTTTGATCAGCTTCATGGAGCCCGAGTATTTTCTAAATTGGATTTGTAATCGGGTTACCATCAGCTGAGGATGAAGACAGAGGATATCCCGAAGACGGCATTCAGGACCCGTTATGGCCACTATGAGTTTCTAGTTATGCCTTTTGGAGTCACCAATGCCCCTTCAGTTTTCATGGATTTGATGAACAGAGTGTTCTCGCCCTATTTGGATCAGTTTGTAGTGGTTTTTATAGATGACATCTTGATCTATTCAAGGAACAACAAGGAGCATGCAGAACACTTGAGAATTGTATTGCAGACTCTCTAGCAGGAGCAGCTTCATGCTAAGAGGAGCAAGTGTGATTTTTGGTTGGACAGTATAGCCTTCCTTGGACACATAGTTTCAGCAGAAGGAATTTCAGTGGATCCCAGCAAAGTCCAAGCAGTGAAGGATTGGCCAATTCTGGAGACGGTGACTGAGATTAAGAGTTTTCTTGGACTAGCCGGATATTACAGACGCTTTGTCCAAGACTTCTCTAGGATTGCAGCCCCGTTGACCAAGCTCACCCGGAAAGGAGAAAGGTACATATGGACAGAAGAATGTGCTATGGCATTTGAGCAGTTGAAGCAGAGACTCATTTCAGCTCCAATCTTGAGGACTCCCTCAGGAAGAGGAGGGATGGTAATATTCAGTGATGCATCCGGAAAAGGCCTGGGGTGTGTACTTATGCAACATGATCATGTTATAGCTTATGCATCCAGGCAACTGAAGCCTCATGAGCGGAACTACCCGACTCATGACTTGGAGCTAGCAGCTGTTATATTTGCTTTGAAGATCTGGAGGCATTATCTTCTGGGAGATAAAGTGTTGATATATACGGATCATAAGAGTCTCAAGTATATCTTCTCACAGAAAGAGTTGAACATGAGGCAGAGATGGTGGCTGGAGCTGATGGCGGACTATGATATTGACTTGCAATACCATCCAGGCAAGGTCAATACAATACCAGATGCACTGAGCAGGATGCCAGAGAATAGAGTGCTTGTCCAAATCACTCAGCAGAAGGAGTTGATTCAAGACATTATCAGATTGGACTTGATGTTGGTTCGGGGAACTGAGAAGGCAGGACAGTTCATGACTTTGCAGATTCAGTCAGCATTGATAGATGAGATCAAGGAAGCTCAAAAGGAAGACCCCAGATTGCAGAAATTCCGAGCTCAGGTAGAGGCTGGATTGAGGACCGATATCAGTATTCATCCGGATGGTGCCTTATATTTTGGTAGCAGGCTTTGTGTTCCCCAAGGAGAAGTTCGACAGAAGATTTTGGCCGAAGCACACAGTTCAGCATATTCCATACACCCAGGGGGAAACAAGATGTATCAGGATATGAAGAAGCAGTTTTGGTGGAATGCTATGAAGAGGGAGATAGCCCAGTATGTTGCCAAGTGCTTGGTTTGTCAGCAGATAAAGATTGAGCATCAGAGGTCAGCTGGACTTCTACAACCTTTACCGATACCTGAGTGGAAGTGGGAGCACATCACCATGGATTTTGTCACGGCATTACCTCGCAGTCCTAAGGGTAATAATGCTGTGTGGGTAATCATTGATCGCCTCACCAAATCAGCTCACTTCATACCATTCAGGGTAGGTCAGTCAACAGAGGTTCTGGCAGACAAGTACATGAAGGAGATAGTTCGTCTTCATGGAGTTCCAGTTAGTATTGTATCAGACAGAGACACCAGATTTAGATCTCATTTCTGGGAAAGTCTCCAGGAAAGTCTTGGGACTCGTCTGAAATTCAGTACTTCATATCATCCTCAGACAGACGGACAATCTGAGAGGACTATCCAGATTCTTGAAGACATGTTGCGGGCCTGCATGATTGAATTCCAGGGATCATGGGAAGACCATCTTCACTTGGCTGAATTTTCTTATAATAACAGTTATCAGGCAAGTATCAAGATGGCACCATTTGAAGCATTGTATGGAAGGAAGTGTAGGTCACCAATTTGTTGGGATGAAGTCGGTGAGAGGAGACTATTGGGGCCAGAGATTCTGATTCAGACAACAGACAAAGTCAGGATTATCAGAGATCACCTCAGAGCAGCTCAGAGTCGGCAGAAGAGTTGGGCGGACACACGGAGGAGGCCATTGGAATTCCAAGCAGGAGATCATGTGTTTTTGAAGATATCACCTACCAGAGGAGTAATCCGGTTCGGTACTCGTGGAAAGCTTAGTCCGAGATATATCGGCCCATTCGAGATTTTGGACCGAGTGGGAGATGTGTCTTACAGATTGGCATTACCGCCATCTTTGGATGGAGTTCATAATGTATTCCACGTATCACAGCTGAGGAAGTATGTGAAGGATGATAGTCATATCCTGGATCACTCCGAACTGGAACTACAACCGGATTTGTCATATCAAGAGCAGCCGATGGCCATTTTGGATAGAAGTGTCAAGACATTGAAGAACAAGGCTATACCATTGGTGTTGGTGTCTTGGAACAGGCATGTGCCAGGAGAAGCCACGTGGGAACGAGAGGATGTTATCCGTGAGCGTTACCCTCACCTCTTCGCATCTTGATTTGGTAAAACTCTTTCCTTCTATCCTTCTCTACTGTTATCCTTCTTCTTATCCTTCTTTGCTGTTACCTTTCACTTTATGAAATTTCGAGGACGAAATTTTTGTAAGGTGGATGGATTGTAATACCCCGTTCCCGGAATACGTACTTAGTTGCGTATTCAGTCTTTCGTCCGTATTTTCGATTTACTTCCTGTATTTGACCAATTTTAGTTTTAAAAATCATTTTCCAATATTGTATATTTTCTATGATTTTCTGGAATTTTCCTGAATTTAATTAAATATTTTCAAAACCGGTGTCGACCAGTGCCGCTGATCAATTCCCGGATTTTTAATTCACAAACAGTTAGGAATTTCTAGAAGGTCCTTTAGACATTATTTCTTAGAATCATATTTTCTATCTAAATACTTTTTCTGAGAATTTTATGAATTTATGAAAATTCCAACGGAGTCGGTAGATAACTGATTCCGGGATTTTTAGTTTTAAAACTATAAGTTATTTCTAAAAACGAATTTCACCATGAGCCTTAAAATATTATTCTTGATTTTGGGTAAAATTTTCGGGTCGTTCCGAGATACTTGAATTTCGGACGATTTCGGTATTTTCCGAATTGTTTTCCGCATCTTCGACTTAAACCTAGAAACTTGTCTTTTCAACATTCTTAATTTTTCAAGCCAAAGAAAATATTTTCCTTTTATAATTCCTCTCTTTTTCCTCTTCTTTATTTTCCTTTACTTCCTTCACAAACCACATGATTTTCCCAATTTTCCAAAATTCCCTTTCTCCAAATTTCCAAAGAATCCCACTCACTTCCACTTAATTCCTTTTAATTACCACTCATTCTCTCTCTCTCCCATGGCCGGCCAAGTGGCCAGGTGAGGGACACCTCACCCTCTCCTTTCTTGCAAAAACCCCCTCTCTTCTATCTTAATTCCACTTCCTTTGCAAAATCCTAACCCTATATAAACTATTTCCTTTACATTTCCATCCTTTTCTTCTTCCCTTCAACAAGAATAGCCTTCTCCCAAAGTTCCTCCTTCTTCTCAACCTCAACCCTAACTCCAAGAGCTCCACCAGGACATCATCTCCACCTCAAGCAACCACCTTGGAGCTTGGATCGTAGCTTCCTTCGCCGTCGGAGACCACTTGGGTGATTTTCGTCAACAACGATCCTACCGAACTCGTAAAGCTCCAAAATAACCAATCCTAGTGAGTATCTTTACTCACCAAGACTTGATCAATCCCTACTATACTTGTATCTTCATATCTTGTATACATATGTCATCAAAATCATGTTTTTAGACCATCAAACACAACCATCAGAAATTCTGCTTGTACTCTGTTTCCCCAGGATTAGTCGACTTGACCTAGGTATTAGTCGACTAACCCATCTGTTCTAAAACGTAACATTTCTGGAAACACAGTTTTAGTCGACTTAGCCTAATTACCAGCCGACTAGAGACCCTTAGTCGACTACACCCTTGACCCTAGTCGACTAACATTCCCTGTAACAGAAACCCAACTTTCTGTATCTCTGTTTTAGTCGACTTGGAGTATCTGTCAGTCGACTTGAGACCCCTATTAGTCGACTACTCCCTTGACCCTAGTCGACTAACTTTCCCTGAAACAGAACCTCAACTCTCTGGAACCCAGTTTTAGTCGACTAATTCAGACTGTTAGTCGACTAGACACCCCTACTAGTCGACTAACCCTTCCACCTAGTCGACTAATTCTGACTGTTTGTCTTAGTTGATTTCTTTTCTGAATTTGGATCTTATCATTGGTTCATGTGCTATGTATTATTGTTACTTGTGCTTCATGACTGATACCTCATGACATGTACTTGATGGATCTTACTTCATATTACACCATGACTTGTTATTATATATTTCCACTTCATGACTTATTATTGTGTAGTCTCATTCCATAACTTGTTAACCAATGGATATCACCACTTATCATGCCATCACTTAAACCAAGCATGATACACTTGACTTTTGTATAAAATGGACCAACTTACATTGGGTCGGGGGAAAACATGCGGATATCGATATGTGTACGTGTTTACAGTGGTTTTAGGAAATGTTGTGCAACTCATGTTCCGGTCTGACCTGTGGGCCACCAGGGGACCGAGGGGAGTACTTGCTCCCTCTTCCTGAATACTATCATGATAAAGGGCATACATAAGACCCTCCTGTTAGCCTAGCGGCTGGCTTCCGTCACCAAGCAACGGAACAATCCTGGACCGTTATCCCGGGCATGTACGGGATCCACTGTAAACATAGTTCGTCGATACAACCGCTGGTTTCTAATAACAACCTTGCTTCACTAGGATATGGATCTATGTGCGCTGGGACGCTGGGTCACATAGCTAGATATCGTAGTAAGACAAGTAATAATAATAATAGACTTTAATTGTGGATCCATCGTATTTGGACTTTATTCTTTATGCTTTTATTTCTTGCTGATTCATATTCATTATACCGTTCCATATTTCCTATATCTGTCTCTTAGCCATTTGGCTGTAGCCTGATTATTGTTATGAGGTCTTGACCCCCTTGGATTTGCATATTCAGGTTCTGAGGCTTGGATCGAAGTGGAGCCATCCACAGAGGATCAAGCTTTCTTTAGTGAGCAGGCAGATTAGTTCCTGTTCTTCGTGCCAGACCCTTCCGTTTTGACTCACGGGATCTTCATCCACCTCGTGAGCTCTTTTGTGTTTATATTGTAATCTTACTTTTGGACTTAGTTGTGATGTAATACACGTGTAATGTGTAATACTTTATCATATCCTGTGATAGCTTTGTAGTTGTACTTTTATGTTGGCATATGTATGGATATCACGCTTTGTCGTGTACTCTGATTTTTGTTGTACTTATTGCTTAGCGTATATGCGTGGGGGCATTTTCTGACCTACGTATATACGTCGCAGTGACGTCCCCGTATCCGTGGGATCGGGGCGTTACAGATAAAAGAGGGTAGATCCAGGAAACTGTCTGTTCAGAGGTGATGGATTGGACATGACAGGTTAGGAATCGTTAGAAAGAGGGTTTACTATTCAGAGGTGATAAACTGAATATAATAGCAAAGAGAGTGAGATCTAGATATTCGTCAGTTCAGAAGTGACGAACTAGACATAACTGATTTAGAATTACCTGACTTGGAGATTTCTCATTCAAAGGTAACGAACTGGACATAACGATAAAAGGAAAGATGAGATTTGGATTTTTGTCAGTTCAGAACGACGAACTGGATACAATCGATTTAAAATTACCAAACTCGAAGCATTTGCTGTAACCCCTGACTCTACATGTACGTGTCACTGTATCAGTACTTGAAATGACGTATAAATTTGATTTGACCTTCTTGGCAATCAAATTAGACTAGTTTCACCTTCACATATCATTTTCTAATATTTTACATTTTTCTGATTTTTTTGAAATTTTTCTGAATTATTTTGAAAAATATCTGAATTCGGTGTCAACTGATACTGATAATTAACTCTATGATTTTTAATTCAAAAATAGAGTTGAATTTCAAGAATCTATTTTCAAATTATTCTTCAAAATTATATTTTCTACTTTAGCGTATTTTTGGAGATTTTCTGAATTATTCAAAAATCTGGCCAACTGATATCGACCGACATCGCCAATACTTCTACTCTACTTGAATTACAGAAAATGTCTAATACTAATCAACAAAGTATCATTAGGACACTAAGAATGTCGAACCAGACTGTGATGTCTACTCCTCTTTCTATTTCGAAGATAGAGGATGTCAGTACTAAGAAGTTCTTCGTATGAAGTTTTCTTGAGTAATAAATGGTGCATAGTAAAATTGGTGATTAGTCGAAGCAATAAATATGTTTACAACATATAGAGCCAAGGTTGAGAATCAACTCAACAAAAACATCAAGATTCTAATCCAATCACGATGGAGAATATGAATCAAATGAATTCAGTGAGTTGTGTGATAATTTTGGTATACTCCACTAAACCACAGCATCTTACACTCCTCAGTAGAATGAGATTACTGAAAGAAAGAATAAGACTTTAAAAGAGATGGTCAATTTCATACTCGTAAGTTCTGGATCACCATATAATTTATGAGAGGAAGCCCTTAAAATTAGGGTATCTCACAAGAAACTTGGTCTTATTTCATTTAAGTTGTGGCATAGAAGGCCTCATTCCTACCATTATTGCAAAGGTACTAGCGCCACTACCGAAGAAGATTAAGTTGGGATCTAAAATGGTGGACTGCATTTTCAGCCTTGAATAGCAGCGTCTATAGTTTTCTGGTACACAAATCAGAAATAATGGACATTCATGTAAAACATGATTACTGAATCAAGAGATATTTTGTTCTTTGAAAATATCTTTCCGTAGAATTAGAAAGAAACAAGATTTTGAGAAAAGAACACATAAAACAACGTTTAGAGAGGAAGCACCTAGTGAACTGATAATTGATACAGAAGTTGAATCAAGAAGGAGTAAGAGATCAAGGATCTCTAAATCTTTTGGTCCAAACTTCATAGCATATGCGCTTGAAAGCAAGCCTCAAATATTTAAGAGGCTATATCTACCCCAGAAGCACAAATGTGAAAAGAAGCTAAAACTGGCTCCTAGAGCATGAGAAGTTGGATAGTAATGACCAAGGATGGATTCACTATCAATGAATGTGATAAATGTGTTTACACTAAAATAGTTGAAAATGTATATATCATTGTAAGTCTTTATGTAGATGACATATTGATACTCAGGATTAAAATTGAAGTTATTAAGTCCATTAAAAGAATGTTATCCAATAACTTTGATATAAAAGATCTGGGTATTGTTGATGTAATTTTAGGAATTAAAATTACTAGAACACCAGATGGAATCAGTTTATCTCAGTCACATTACGTGGACAAGATGATAGAAAGATTCAAGGAATATGTGATCAAAGAGAATACAAATTATTTTCTCCCACACATCCACCTTTGCAAGAATACAAGAACTGTAATCGGCGGTTGAAGTATTCTCAAGTCATCGAAAGTCCAATGTTTTTAATAAATTACACTAGACCCGAGATAGCTTATGTTGTAAGCAAATTGAGCAGGCACACTAGTAGTCCTAGTGATGACTATTGAACTGCCCTACTATGAGTAGTGGGCTACTTGAAAAATGCTAAAGAGTATGTTTTAAGATATGAAAAGTATCCACATGTACTTGAAGGACACAGTAATGCAAACTGGATTACAAATTTTGAAGAATCAAAATTAATTAGCGGATACACTTTACTCTCGGAGGCGCAGTTGTATCTTGAAAATCCTCCAAACAACTTGCATAGTCTCTTCCACAATGAAATTGAAATTTATAGCCTTGGATAAAGCTGGAGAAGAAGCATAATGGCTTCGATAAATTCTGGAGGATATACCTTTATGGCCTAAACTAGTGCCCGCCATATGAATTCACTGTGATAATCAAGCAGCGATATCTCGGACACAAAACTTTGCATATGACGGTAAGTCTAGACATATCCATCGTAGATATAACACCGTTAGGCAGTTGCTTTCAAATGGAGTTATCTCAATTGACTTAGTGACGTCAAAATATAAGTTAACAGATCCTTTCACTAAAAGTTTGATGGAAAGCGTATAAACTGCGTGTTAAGGAGAATGAGGTTAAAAGACTAAGCATACCAAGTCAGCTTAGTGAAAATCTCACTTAGCAACTGAAAGTCCCACGGACTAAGCTCAAGAGGAAAACTAGTTTTGATTGATTCTGTGAGTAAGCACTTAGGAGTTTTACTCCAATTCATTCTTATGGTGCACCCAAGTGCTTTCTAAGAAAATGCTTAGGATAAACTTAACGCTTTTAATGATGTCTATATCTTATTATCAAAATAAGTGGAGCAGAGTAGACTACTCTTAATAGGACAATCACCTATGTGAGTATAGAGATGGTTGGCTCTTTGAGAGTCTCTATGAAGGCTGTGATACCTAAACACACTCTTTGAAACCAAGAATGTTTAGAGCCAAAATGGACACAACCAAGAACCAAGGTTGATTTTGAAAAGTTACTGCGTGAGGCCTGTTGACTTAGCTTACATAAACAACCGACAATTCAAGACCTAATTCACTGATTGGCCAGTAAGTCATATATTGTTATGAAAGGTTCAAGACCTAATTCACCTATCCTGATGCAGTTTCTTTCCTAAGGTGACTTTCACTATAGAGTCAGTATTATAGTTTATATATTTTCTTGAATCTCTATTCATTGTGGGGGATTGTTGAAAACTTGAAATTATCTAGGGAGTATTTAGGAAAATTTGAGCTAAATTTTAGGCGGGACTGCGCGAGAGATAGTTGGAATGTTTTCTCCTTTCATTGGCGATGAATGTGTTATATTCACATGTTCATTTCCATTTCGAATCAATGAGATATTTAAGTCGAAAATTAAACTAGAATAAGAGTTAAATGGAGCCAAAAAGAGTGAAAACTATTTAGATCAATATTGAAAGTAGTATGCGAATGGATGTATTTGTTCGGCGAACGGACATTTTTATTCGGAACGGTTTTGCCCGTTCCGATCAAATGGATATCTCTGTTTGGGGACAACCCGTTTCGATCGAATGGATGTGTCTATTCAGCGAACAGATGTGTCTGTTCAAAAAGGTTATGCTCGTTCTAACCGAAGATATGTGTCTGTTCGGAAGAGTTGCACCCGTTACAACCGAAAGGTTTCCTTCGATTCCTATATAAAGGACAGAATACCACTCCAAAAAAATAATCATAAACAACTCAGAATTTGTTTTTCTTCTTCTCCTCTCTAAATACAAGGTACGTTCAGATAAAAATTATCTTCAGAAGTTTTGTAGTACTTTGGTCCATTTCAACTTTCGATCAAATGGAAGGTACGAGCAAACTTTGGTTCGACGGTACATAGTTTTACAAAGCGCTGAGCAATACACGTGAAGGAGTGTTGTCTCTTCGGAGACCAGCGCCTATTATCCTATATGCACCGTTGCGGGGGACGTAATTGTCTTAAGGAGATTCGCTTTACGCGTACCTCACTCCAAAATCTTGTTCTTATTCTATTACTTTGATCGTTTATGCAAACATTCAGTTATGCGGGAATTAGTGTTAATAAATATTTATCTTGTATAAATATTGCTTGTGAAATTATTCAATTCTAATATATTCTCTGTCTTTTTGAACTAACTTTCTTATTATAGGGATTATGCCGTATAAGGTATTCATACTGGAATATTTATTTTAATAAATATTATTGCTAGATAAATTATTGTTGAATTATTTATCTTGCTGATTTATTACTAATTCAAGACTGATTAAATATCAATCCGATTAGTGTCTAAGAAAGAGATTTGAAATGTGATTCTGTAATAGAGAAACAATAATATCTTACTTCTTGGGTCATAATAATCCTGTCTGAAAATCTAATAATCTTCGATATTCAGATATTTCCTAATAATCCAAATTCAAATGGAAACTTATTTCCAGAAAATCTCCATAATGTATGTTTCTATTAAAAATTTTCTCCCTGTCAATCTAAATATGCCTCTTGGAGGTCTGTTCAAAAATGTTTCGGAGAGGGCACCGGAATCAGGCATAGTGCTTACGTGGCAAAATAGATGTCGATTCTTATAAATAAACTTTGAGCAAGTCAATTTTTTTGTTACCTAAGCTGAATAGCAATTTTATATTTATATTTTTGAGTTCTAAGGTGTACCATTTAGCACAAAATTCAAGCTAAAAGGGGGGAAAAAATCGCAAAATTCAAGAGGCAGCTTGTTGCTAGCTTACGTAAAAAAAACGATTAAAATATATGGAGACAATCTAAGAAGGAGCGATTTAGCTCTCTGGTCTTCGCATGCTGTCGGCCGTCCATCACAGCTAATGAACGATCCGATGAGGAGAGAGAAAAAACGTGTTCTGTGATCGTCAGCTGTGATGAATAGCCCACAGTGTGTGAAAGACCATCCTGACTTTTAACTTCTTTGTGCGAAAGAGCAAACCCACTCCCAATCAATCATGCATGTTAAATTTCGATATCTCAATGCAAACAAACGTGGAGAAAAAGAAGAGATCAGAATTCTGAAACGGCCTTCAAAGACCCCCCAACTGGCAAACAACCTGCCACATCATCACACAAGCTGGCTCCAATATTAGACAAAATCTGGGAGAGAAAATCAATCTGGGAGCCAAACTCTGGGGAATATTTTGGCACTCTAGAGTGAAACAGACCGAATCACGTAAAATCTTGGACATGAACTTATGTTACTATCGACACCAGCGACTTTGAACTTAGAATCTGACTCTCACGCTTCTCTCTCCTTGTAATCCTACCAATAATAATAATAGGACAAAACAATGATCAATATTAGCATGTCCAGTTGTTAACAACTCTTATTTCTTCTGTTTCCACCTGTGGTCAGATCTTGGTCAGACATGTTTTGCGTCACTAATGACGTTACAAATACCAGGTGGGACCGCGAAGATTATAAGGCCACTCTTCTACTAACTGCTTCCGACCAGTCAGCTATACGGAGGCACCGGCCCCACGTGGGAACGCTGACGTATCCTGTTTGGCGAGGGAACGGCACCCAAAACGAGAGACACGGGGAGTTGTGTGAGTGTGAAAATACGTGGTTACTCCTCTTATTGTATGTGTGTGTGGTTCACACACATGAACCGAACCCGTTGGATCGGCGGCGACCGGGCTCTGGATCCGATTGAGTCTTTCGAACCGCAAGGTTGGATACGGGTTATGTTGAGGAGTCAATAAGGCCAAATCTAGACCAGATACTGTTTCATCAAAAAACCTTGCCTGAAATTAGTTAATACGTTGGCTTGATTTAGGGCCTGTTTGTTTCGTTGCAAAACGTCGCAAGTCGTAAGTCGTAAAATGAGAATGGAAAAAAGTGAACTGTAGCAGAGAAAATATATTGTGTTTTACGGTGTTTGGTTGATAAAGTGAAGTGTAAATGGAAAAGTATATTGTGTTTTACGGTGTTTGGTTGATAAAGTGAAAGTGTAAATGGTAAAGTATATTGTGTTTTACGGTATTTGGTTGGTAATGTAAAAGTGTAAGTGAAAAAATTGACCACAAAATTAATTGTAGCAGTGATTTAAATATTATAAATACTATTAAATTAAATTGCAAATTAAATTATATTAATAAATTGGAGATAAAAAATTAATAATCTTAATATTTTATTTATAACAATAATATTAATAAAATATTAGTATAAATAGTAAAATATTACTAAAATATTAACTAAATAAATAATATAAAATTTTAAGAAAATCTAAAGAACATTAATAAAATTTTAAGAATACTAATAAAATATAAATATTAAAAAATCTTACAAAAATAATAAAATATAGTTATAATATTATAATATTAAAAATACTTGAAAATTATTATAATAAAAATTTTATTATAATATTAAAAAATCTTACAAAAATAATAAACTATAGTTATAATATTATAATATTAAAAATACTTGAAAATTATTATAATATAAATTTTATTATAATATTATTGTAATATTATAGAAATATAAAATTAACAAAGTAAAATATAATTATAATTTAATAATAAATTATCATTATAATATTATTATACTGAATTATTATTACAATATTAACATAATAAAATATTAATATAATAATAAAATATATTATGATATTAATAAAGTAATTTTTATATTAAAAAATAAATAATTAAATATATAATAATTTTATATTAAATTATAATATTGTTATATTAATAAAATATTAACTCTAAATAAATAATAAAAAATGGAATAAGTATTAATAAAATAATAAAGTACTAAATAAAATATTAAATAAAAATATTAAATTAAAATAGTAAAATATTAAATATTAAAACAATATTAAAAACAATAAAAAATTAAAGATTAAAAATATAAAATAATTAAATAATTAAATAAGAAATTGAACACTATTTAAAATATTAAATATTTAATAATATTAAATTATATATTGATTATCAAGTAACTGTTTGAACTATAAGTGTACTACAAGTGAGAGTTACACGACCACAAAATTAACTGTAGCAACTGCAAGTGAGAAAATATGAGTGTAAAAGTGATATTTACATGACCACAAATTTAACTGTAGCAACTGTAAATGAGAAAAGAAGAGTTGCATTTTGTAACTTATTTTTCAGCGAAACAAACAACGAAAAATGAAAAAGAAGTTTTACGACTTGCGTTTTGTGACGTTTTGCAGCGAAACAAACACGCCCTCAGAATTTTGTTCCGTTTCCAAACTGAAATGGGTTGCAAGGACTGAGTCACTGACTTGACCTGAGTCCAGTGCGGTTCAAATTGGAGCAACAAGTTAATATTCCAAACAGCAGGAGGAAATATCTACTGATTAAGGAAATATTTGTTTCAGAGAAAATGTGCTCAAAAGTATCTACTTTTTCTGAAATTGTGAGCCTCAAGCTGTTTTCTCTTGCCTGTGAGTTTAGCTGGCCAAATTTGAGAGGGGTGGCTGAAAGTGTTTTTTTTGGGCTGTCAATTTTCTGTCAATTTGAGAGGAAAACAAGAAAAAGTCAAATACCTGACATCACCTCTCATTTTATGTGCTGCACACAAATTCTGAGCCCACTTTGTGAGCCTATTTGTTTGAAATTGGCTGATTAGGCAAATTAAACCTACAAAACATTGTTACTATCAGCTGGGTTATTTCCTGTAGGATTTTTATTTTGTCAGAAATCCAAACTGGGCTTTCCACGCCAAGTAGTCCCTAAGAATGATGTTGGTTATAGATCTAACTCGTCAGATTGGATTTATTATAGATTCATATGATTCATGTGCAGATTCAAACGTACCGAGATATTTAGAATACAGTTGGGAATAGTTTATTAGCTTTAAAATTCAAATTTTAGGTTATCCATGATAATTTTGAGAAGGAAAATTTTCTGTATATCTTTATTCACCATGGGATTACATCAATATATATATAAATGAAGAGTGAAACAAGGAAAGTGTACATATCTAGATACAATGTATCACATGTCTATTAACATCCCCTCAAACTCACAATAGAAAACACCGAGAGTTTGGACAAAACCTAGTGAAATGACGAGAGGTTTTTGAGAGCCCCTCAAACTCGACTGGGAAGAAGGTTTTGAGAGCTCCTCGAACTTGACTGGGAAGGAAGTTTTTAATGAGCTCCTCGAACTCGACTGGGAAGGAAGTTTTTGATGAGCTCCTCTAGGGCTGTTTGGTTGCAAGGAAGTGGGCGGAAGTAAGGAAATAGGAAAGTATAATTGCTCACTTCCCTATCTATCCAAACGCCGGAAAAGGAAAATAAGAAAACCTCTTTTCCTTTTATCTTTTCTCTTTTACACAACCATTTTCTCACTTCCAGAGTGCTACAGTTAATTTTGTGGTCATGTAAATCTCATTTGTAATAAATTGTAGGACAAAACAGTTAATTTTTTGACCATGTAAATCTCACTTGCATTCTAATTACAGTCTATTTTTATTTTTCTTAATTAATTTTTATTTTAATATTATTTTACGGTCAACTTTGTGGTCAACTTTTTCGCTTCCACTTTCACATTACCATCCAAACACTGGAAAAGACAAAACATTTTTCAAACCACACTTCCCAAGAACATCCAAACACCAGAAAACTTACTAACCAATTCTCAAGTTCCAAAGAGAATTATTACTACTTCCTCAATTCCTCACTTCCTCACTTTCACGCTTAACCAAACAGCCCTATCTCGACTTGAAAGAGATTTTTGAGAGCTCTTCGAGCTCGACTGTAACGCCCCGATTCCACGGATACGGAGACGTCACTGCAACGTATATACGTAGGTCAGAAAATGCCCCCACGTATATACGCTAAGCATAAAAGTACAAGCAAGGATCAGAGTACAACACAAAGCGTGGTATACATACATATGCCAACATAAAGTACAAACACAAAGTTATACAGGATATGATAAACTATTTCACAACACATGTGTCTTTTATCACAACCAAGTCCAAAAGTAAAATATACAATAAAGATACAAAATGCTCACGAGTAGGATGAAGATCCCGTGAGTCAAAAGAGGAGTCTGGTACGAAAGAACTGGAACTAGGCTGCCAGCTCACTAAGAAAAGCTTGATCTGCTGTGGACAGCTCCACTTCGATCCAAGCTTCTAAACCTGAACATACAAATCCAAGGGAGTCAGGACCTCCCAACAATGAACGGGCTACAGCCAAATGGCAAGAAACAAGAATAGGGGGGTTAGAACACAAGTATAGCATATGAGGACGGGTATAACATAATCATAAAACAGGAATCCAAGGTAAAGCTGATTACAAGCAAGATTGATTGTATACGCTTAAGTCACGGTCTCATGAGATTAGTACATCGAAGGAATAATCCAAACAAGGAAACCCTCATCTATATACTTTTCTCTCATGCCACCGAATATCCAAGCGTATAGAATCAGAGTTGCAATTCATACGATAGTCATAACAGGAACATGTAACAGGTCTAACAGGAATACAAGATTCATAGCAGGAATCATGACATAACAAGTATAACGGGAGACATAACTGGAATCATAACATAACAGATATAATAGGAGTCATAACAGGTATCATGACAGGAACTATAACGGGAACTGAACAGGAATCATAACGGGAAATCACAACAAGAAACAGAAATCATAACAAGAACTGTAACTGGACCTATTATTATTATTACTCGTCTGACCCATATATCTAGGTATGTGTCCGGGTGTACAGCCCAACACACATACATCCATATATAAGCTAGCCAAGGGTTGTTAACGGAAGCAGATGGAGAACTGATAGCGCTTCTTATAGTAGTTCTCATACACTGGGATCAGTTTGGAGGCCCTAAGTCCCCCTAACACGCATCTTCTGTGGGCCCAAAGTCCCACTAACACGAATCGTTAATATTTTATTCCACTACTATAAGCAAGGTATCATTCCGGCATCCATCACTTCCTCCCATTCCCCATACAAGTTGTCCTTTTTATAGTTTATTAACATAATTATCAGATTAAGGGAATGAGCAAGATCATAACTGGAATACATAACTGGAATACAGGTACTACATTCCCTTAACCGTGATAATTAAACAATGTCAAGTGTATCATGCCTTGGTGTAAAGAGATAGCATGATAAGAGGCGATAGTCATCCAGTAATAAGACATGAAGTACAATATACAAACACATGAACCAAGCATAAGATCCAAATATAAGAAAGTAATTAACTATGACAAACAGCCAAAGTTAGTCGACTAGGGTCAAGGGAGTAGTCGACTAATAGGGGGGTTGGTCGACTAACAGTCTGGTATAGTCGACTAAAACTGTGCACCAGAGAGTTGGGTTTCTGATTCAGGAAAAGTTAGTCGACTAGGGTAAAAAGGGGTAGTCGACTAGTGATCTATAGTCGACTGATAATTAGGCTAAGTCGACTAAAACTGTGTTTCTGAGAATTGGTTTCACAGGACATGATAGATTAGTCGACTAATGGTTAGGTCTAGTCGACTAATCGTGGTCAGAAAACAGCGTACAGAACAGAATTTGATGGCTGTTCTTGATGGTTAAAAATATGATTTTGAAGACACAAATGCATAAGATATGGAAGCATAGACATACTAAGAATTATAAGAGTCTTGGTGAGTAAAAATACTCACTTGGAATGGTTATGAGAAGCTTGAAAAGATCGTGGTCGACGATAGCACCAAGATGATCCACGGCGATATCGGATACGATCCCAAATCCAAAGTAGTTGAGGTTGAAGATGGAGAAGATGACCTTGGTGGTGCTTTGGAAGTTGGTAGTTGAAGTTGAGATGGAGGAGGATTTGGTGAAGGCAATCTCTTTGATGAAGTGAAAAAAAGGAAATGGAAATGTAAAGGAATTGTTTATATATGATTTGGATTTTGTGAAGGAGGTGAAATTAATGTAGATGAGAGGGGGCTTTTTGCAAAGTGGAGGAGGGGATGAGTGTCCCTCTCTTGGCCACTTGGCCGGCCATGGGAGAGAGAGAGAAAGAGGGGCATTAATGGTGGAGGTAGGTGGGAGTTGTGTGGAGAGGAAAATTGGAATTTGGAAAATTGGAAAATCATGTGGCTTGTGGAGGAAGGAAGGGATTTAAAGAAAAAGGAAAAAGGAAAAGAAATTAAAAGAGAAGATATTTTCTCTTGGACTCAAAATGAAACTGTTGAAAGTACTGATTTCCGGGTTTAAGTCGGGGATGCGGAAAACATTTCGGAAAATACCGAAATCGTCCGAAATTCAAGTGTCTCGGAACGACTCGTAAAATTTACCAAAAATCAAGAATATTATATTAAGAAACATAGTGAAATCCGTTTTAAGAAATACTTTATAGTTTAAAACTAAAAATCCCGGAACCAATTATCTACCGACTCCGGTGGAATTTTCATAAAATCATAAAATCTTCAGAAAAAGTATTTAAGTAAGAAATGTGATTCTAAGAGATAAAGTCTAAAGACCCATCTAGAAATTCCAATCTGATTGTAAATTAAAAATCTGGGAATCGATCAGCGACACTGGTCGACACCGGTTTTGAAGAAATTCCTTTTAATTCAAGAAAAATCCCGAAAATCATAGAAAATCTAATATATTGAAAAATAATATTTGAAACTGAAATCGGTCGAATACAAGAAGTAAATCGAAAAAGAAAAAAAAATATGATCGAAAAACTGAATACGCAATTAAGTACGTATTCCGGGAACGGGGTATTACAATCCACCCACCTTACAAAAAATTGCGTCCTCGCAATTTCATTAAGGGGTAAATTGAACACAAAGGAGACATGGTTGAAATCAAAGGCTTCGAAAAACAAAACAGGGTAAGGTGAACATAGGAAGGATCAAGATGGACAATGATAGAATGATAAGGGAAATATTTAGAAAGATAACTAACTCAAATACAAGATCCGGGCCGTGGTTACCATGATATCCTTAAGGTTCCTGATCTGGATACTGGTCTTCCCACTCTGCTGCGTCATCTGATGCCTCTGCCGCCATGATGTAACCTTGGCCTCTACCCTGATCTGCTCTAGTTCTCATTCCTCTCTGCTGATGATCATACCGTTGGGGTGGAAATGGAACTCTTCGATCAACAGGATCTGGATTCCTCCTCAGTGGTGGAGCTGGAAGTGCTGGGGCTGGAAGTGCTGGTCTAACTGGTACCTCATTCCCTACTCTTCTGAAAGGGCAATCCCTGATGGCATGACTCCCGGTTCCACATGCTAAGCATAGTCCATTAGCCATTCGACAATCCCTCCTATAATGTCCGGTCTATGGCAGAAATTGCAAATAACCTGAGGAAGGGGAGGTTGGAATGGTCTCTTCATCATCGGGCCATGGGCTGCCCTAACTTGATCTTCCTCATCCATCAACTCAAAAGGCCTCTTCTTGGCCTGGTTCCTCATCTGGTTCACTTTCTTCTTCTCCAGTCCACGCTCTACTTCTCGAGCTATGGTGAGAACTTCTGAATAGGTCTTCAGCTGCTGGGGCATTAAGAAAACTTGTATGTCCATCTGTAAGCCCTGCTGGAATCTGCTTGCCCGCTTCTCCTCATCCGTCACCATATACGGAGCAAAGCGGCTAAGTCGGAGAAATTCCGCGGCATACTCATCCACGGACCGATCCGTTGCTGAAGTCTGATGAACTGTTCTTCCATGTCTTTCTGAGCAGTGGCAGGAAAAAATCTACTATAGAAACTCTTGGAGAATGTGTCCCAAGTGACAGGTTTCTCCAATCTGGCTTCCTCAGCTAGCCACCATGTTCTGGCTATATCCTTCAATTGAATTTTAGCAACCTCCACTTGATTTTCCTTTGGAACTCGGGCTGCGTTCAACAGGTCTGAGGTGTCGGTCAGCCATTGCTCAGCATCCAGGGGTTTCTCTTCACCCGTGAATGTGGCTGGTTGCAACCTTCTGAAGTCTGATATATTCCCCGGCCTTTGTCCTTTGGGAGCTGCCAACTCTTGCCGAAGGAGTTCCGTCTGTTGCTGCTGATTCTCCATCATCATCTGAATGACCCTCAGAATATCTACATTCTCTCCTGTGGGTCCATTCGATACCTGCCCAGAGTTGCTACGACCCGATCTTCTATCCATACCTAGTTGGTGAAAGATGACTGGAAAGAGCTGGAAAAATGGAAGGGTTTTAGGACACAAGGGAATGGATCAAGGAAGGAATAGATAAATCAAGAAGGACTAGATAACTTTGTACATTGTAGTTGGCAATACCAAATTACTGAAATTTGCTGCTTGTTTGTACTATAGAGGTAAGAGCCTAGGCTCTGATACCAACCTGTAACGCCCCGATTCCACGGATACGGAGACGTCACTGCAACGTATATACGTAGGTCAGAAAATGCCCCCACGTATATACGCTAAGCATAAAAGTACAAGCAAGGATCAGAGTACAACACAAAGCGTGGTATACATACATATGCCAACATAAAGTACAAACACAAAGTTATACAGGATATGATAAACTATTTCACAACACATGTGTCTTTTATCACAACCAAGTCCAAAAGTAAAATATACAATAAAGATACAAAATGCTCACGAGTAGGATGAAGATCCCGTGAGTCAAAAGAGGAGTCTGGCACGAAAGAACTGGAACTAGGCTGCCAGCTCACTAAGAAAAGCTTGATCTGCTGTGGACAGCTCCACTTCGATCCAAGCTTCTAAACCTGAACATACAAATCCAAGGGAGTCAGGACCTCCCAACAATGAACGGGCTACAGCCAAATGGCAAGAAACAAGAATAGGGGGGTTAGAACACAAGTATAGCATATGAGGACGGGTATAACATAATCATAAAACAGGAATCCAAGGTAAAGCTGATTACAAGCAAGATTGATTGTATACGCTTAAGTCACGGTCTCATGAGATTAGTACATCGAAGGAATAATCCAAACAAGGAAAAAACCCTCATCTATATACTTTTCTCTCATGCCACCGAATATCCAAGCGTATAGAATCAGAGTTGCAATTCATACGATAGTCATAACAGGAACATGTAACAGGTCTAACAGGAATACAAGATTCATAGCAGGAATCATGACATAACAAGTATAACGGAAGACATAACTGGAATCATAACATAACAGATATAATAGGAGTCATAACAGGTAAAATGACAGGTACTATAACGGGAACTGAACAGGAATCATAACGGGAAATCACAACAAGAAACAGAAATCATAACAAGAACTGTAACTGGACCTATTATTATTATTACTCGTCTGACCCATATATCTAGGTATGTGTCCGGGTGTACAGCCCAACACACATACATCCATATATAAGCTAGCCAAGGGTTGTTAACGGAAGCAGATGGAGAACTGATAGCGCTTCTTATAGTAGTTCCCATACACCTGGGACCAGTTTGGAGGCCCTAAGTCCCCCTAACACGCATCTTCTGTGGGCCCAAAGTCCCACTAACACGAATCGTCAATATTTTATTCCACTACTATAAGTAAGGTATCATTCCGGCATCCATCACTTCCTCCAATTCCCCATACAAGTTGTCCTTTTTATAGTTTATTAACATAATTATCAGATTAAGGGAATGAGCAAGATCATAACTGGAATACATAATTGGAATACAGGTACTACATTCCCTTAACCGTGATAATTAAACAATGTCAAGTGTATCATGCCTTGGTGTAAAGAGATAGCATGATAAGAGGCGATAGTCATCCAGTAATAAGACATGAAGTACAATATACAAACACATGAACCAAGCATAAGATCCAAATATAAGAAAGTAATTAACTATGACAAACAGCCAAAGTTAGTCGACTAGGGTCAAGGGAGTAGTCGACTAATAGGGGGTTGGTCGACTAACAGTCTGGTATAGTCGACTAAAACTGTGCACCAGAGAGTTGGGTTTCTGATTCAGGAAAAGTTAGTCGACTAGGGTAAAAAGGGGTAGTCGACTAGTGATCTATAGTCGACTGATAATTAGGCTAAGTCGACTAAAACTGTGTTTCTGAGAATTGGTTTCACAGGACATGATAGATTAGTCGACTAACGGTTAGGTCTAGTCGACTAATCGTGGTCAGAAAACAGCGTACAGAACAGAATTTGATGGCTGTTCTTGATGGTTAAAAATATGATTTTGAAGACACAAATGCATAAGATATGGAAGTATAGACATACTAAGAATTATAAGAGTCTTGGTGAGTAAAAATACTCACTTGGAATGGTTATGAGAAGCTTGAAAAGATCGTGGTCGACGATAGCACCAAGATGATCCACGGCGATATCGGATACGATCCCAAATCCAAAGTAGTTGAGGTTGAAGATGGAGAAGATGACCTTGGTGGTGCTTTGGAAGTTGGTGGTTGAAGTTGAGATGGAGGAGGATTTGGTGAAGGCAATCTCTTTGATGAAGTGAAAAAAAGGAAATGGAAATGTAAAGGAATTGTTTATATATGATTTGGATTTTGTGAAGGAGGTGAAATTAATGTAGATGAGAGGGGGCTTTTTGCAAAGTGGAGGAGGGGATGAGTGTCCCTCTCTTGGCCACTTGGCCGGCCATGGGAGAGAGAGAGAAAGAGGGGCATTAATGGTGGAGGTAGGTGGGAGTTGTGTGGAGAGGAAAATTGGAATTTTGGAAAATTGGAAAATCATGTGGCTTGTGGAGGAAGGAAGGGATTTAAGAAAAAGGAAAAAGGAAAAGAAATTAAAAGAGAAGATATTTTCTCTTGGACTCAAAATGAAACTGTTGAAAGTACTGATTTCCGGGTTTAAGTCGGGGATGCGGAAAACATTTCGGAAAATACCGAAATCGTCCGAAATTCAAGTGTCTCGGAACGACTCGTAAAATTTACCAAAAATCAAGAATATTATATTAAGAAACATAGTGAAATACGTTTTAAGAAATACTTTATAGTTTTAAAACTAAAAATCCCGGAACCAATTATCTACCGACTCCGGTGGAATTTTCATAAAATCATAAAATCTTCAGAAAAAGTATTTAAGTAAGAAATGTGATTCTAAGAGATAAAGTCTAAAGACCCATCTAGAAATTCCAATCTGATTGTAAATTAAAAATCCGGGAATCGATCAGCGACACTGGTCGACACCGGTTTTGAAGAAATTCCTTTTAATTCAAGAAAAATCCCGAAAATCATAGAAAATTTAATATATTGAAAAATAATATTTGAAACTGAAATCGGTCGAATACAAGAAGTAAATCGAAAAAGAAAAAAAAATATGATCGAAAAACTGAATACGCAATTAAGTACGTATTCCGGGAACGGGGTATTACATCGACTGAGAAGGAGGTTTTTGAGAGGACGGTGGGATTCGAGGCAGGCAACGATGACAAGATCTGAGATCCGAGAGGACAGTGAGATCTGAGGCATGTGGCGACGGCGAGATCTAAGATTCGAGAGGTATCAGATGGTGAGATCCGAGAGGGTAATGGCGAAGATGATAAGGAACATAGGCAAAAATGACTCGGCGCTAGGCACAGGCTTTGCCAGCACAGCCCGGCGCAAGTTCGAGAACTCCAAGAGAATTTCGATCAGTAAAGAAATTTTTTAAGAGGATCTGATACCATGATAATTTGGAGAAGGTGAAATTTCTGTATATCTTTATTCTCCAATAGATTACATCAATATATATACAAGTGGAGAGTAAAATAAGTAAAGTATCATGTTTAGATATAATGTATCATATGTCTATACACATATCTAGATACAATGTATCATATGTATCACATGTTTGTTAATAATCCTAATTCAAAACTATAATAATTTCATTGAGGATCTCTTTTTAACCATTTTTAAGAAATAATAGGCAAGTTCGAACAAGAAAACTAATCTGAAGTAAATTTTAATTAGGTTCTATCAGTTAATTGGAGTTTTTGGTTGGAATAAGAACAATTGTTTCAATGGGTCAACTTTTGGAACTGGAACACTTTTAGGTCCAAAAATGGAAGACAATTGAAACTATTGGGATACCGAGGAGTTAAAGTTGGAATAATTTATGGAATTTTTAATTATATGACACGTACTTGTAATTAAACTACTTATTATTTATTGATATTAGCTAATAATCAGCGAAAACTAATTATTATTACAATTAGTAAAAAATAATTAGTATATTTTTACTAGTCGTTATATTAATAACTCTTATTTAATAATAATAACTAGGAAAATTTGCCTTTTAAGTCCTCAAATATAGTTTCCCGTACCAAAAAGTCCCTGGCATTTTTTTGCTAACGAAAAGGCCCTAGATATGACGAAACTTTCCATCCGCCTCCCTGTCTCTATACTTTATGGTCACATGGGTAATAGGTTGGGGTTAAATGTTCAGAATTTCTCTTATCGTAACTTGGTGAGCTGGAACATGTGAAACGCATTAAATGAGCCACCTATCCACATGTAGTATTGAATTTGTCCACCTGCTACAAAAAAGAACAAGCTCAGAAACTGTCCACATGTACTGTAATGGTATCAATTTCTAATATTCTCAATTAACATAATAACTCATATTTATCAACAGATTATCCCGATCATAAGAGAATTCATGAAAATTTCAGCAGCATTTAATCTGTATATATTGCTATGCCCTGAAATACAAAATATATACTTACACAGTTCGGTCCACATCAGCCTACTTATCATCAAATAAAAATTCTTGTCACTAGAATCCAACAATCATATAGTATCATCTCACAAACATCAGTTTCATGCATACTCAATTCACAATTTCAACTTGACATCGCCTGCTTATATGGATACACATTAAATACGCCAGAGAGTACCCCTTCAAACAAATATAACACAGAATTATCTGTAACTCCAATTCATCATAAATATTTAAATCACCTCCATATAGGGGGCTATTTGTTTTATCGTAAAAGGCGTAGAAGTCCGTCATTCGCAAATGACTTACAACTCAATTACAACTACGGCGTTTGTTTGGACCGCAATTTGTAAAAGACTTACGCAACTCAACTACCACTCACTTGCAACCCAATTACCACTCACTTACAGCCCAGTTACAGTTAATTTTGTGGTCATGCAAATTTGTATTATTTTTTATTTTAATATTAATTTTTTTAATATTTAACATCTTTAATATTTATTTGCGATATTAAAACTTTTTAAATCATCAAATAGTTAATTTTGTGGTCAACTTTTTCACTTACGACTTACACGTTACGACAACCAAACACCGTAAAATACATACACTTTCCCACTTATAACTTTATATTACCAGCCAAATACCGTAAAAATTACATGCATGTAACTCATTTACAACTGTAAAAGACTTTACCAATTACGATTTATGAATTACGGCCAATTAGAGCAACCAAACAGATCCATAAATTCATCTCACAAATCTAACACATGTTACAAGTACACATCAAATAAGTTTATAAACATATATAATAAGAGACTTTAAAAGTAACAGAAACTAAAATTTCGTCTTCAACACTTTCATTATTAACGAAATTCTCAATAAAATGCCTATGATTTGAAACTGGCCTCCACCTCGTCGCGACACGAAAACATGAAACTGAGAGGGAGTGAGCTTGACCACTCAGTGAGTAGAGTCATAAAAAAATTAAGAAATAATAAACATAATTATAAGCAGTATGATTTTTTAAGTAATAGGGCAAATCTGGATGAATATGAGAAATAGAAATCAATAACATCTCATGATGTAACAATCATGATAATTGTCTCCTTAATTTTCAGAGACAGTCCGACTCTTTTGGTCATTAATTCACTTTAACTTTTTTAAGTTTCCATACACATATAATAGGATCTATGAGCTCAGTAAAATATTTTCTCAGCTATTTATAGTATCGAGTTCATCTTATGTATTCACAACATGTATCACACACATTTCTTATGTACTATATACAGAGTATGCCAATCCAAATCACAATTTTATAAATATAGTTTATCCATCCAGTCAATATAGATATCAGAAAATATACATGTATATCACATAATCATATCACACTTCACAGGATTCACATTTCATACATAATGAGATACATATCATACAGTATTCATATGCATATACAATCACATATCATTCGTCTTTCCCCTCCTACCGGCTCCCGCCCGGCCCTTCTTCCGATATAAATATATATAATAACACCAATAACATTGTCTTTCCCCTCCTGTTAGCTCCTGGCCGGCCTCTTTCTCCTATGTGTGTGTGTGTGTGTCTTTTTCCTCCTGCCGGCTCTCGTCGGCCTCTTCCTCCAATATGAATACACACATACACACAACAAGGCTCCTGCCCGACCCCTTCCTCCGATATGCATGAATACAACAAACATATATACAAATACACTCAGATAACAACCAATCTAAACGACACAAAATATCGACCAATTATTATAATTTGCTTACTAGCTTATCAATTTCATTTTTGAAGAAATGCATGTGATTCACTATATACGTGAATGCATGTATATAAATTACAAGTTAACACTATAGTGATCCACTCGTCTCATTTATATAGGTCGAATTCTCATTCATGTTATCAATATCTTATATATAGATCACCAATTGAGTATAATTGGTAATAGGCTGCAATGATGGAGTGTTAAACCAACTGGTGATTTACCATATCATGTTTAACTGATTATTGCATCCTTATACACATGCATACATATATATACACCAATATATCACAAATAATTAAGTTCATACAGTTTTCAATGCATACATATAATTAGGATCTATTCATCAAGAAGACACATTAGTTAATCACTTATTTGAAGAACAATTATAATTATCAATATGGGTATCCAATTTTTTGATTAGGTTTCATGATATAATCATATCAATTTCGTTTGTTTGACATACATTATAGTTGTAAGCAATCATTACGTATATATAGTCGTAGGTATATATTAGTGACTATATCTAACAGTGAGCAATATCAATTAGTTATTTGATATTCTTTATTAGTTTATCAATACAGTTTCTGAGAGAACTCATGTAATAATTTATACTTGTATACTAGTACTAACATTGGATTTATTCACATTGATAAGTCATTTAAATTCTTCGTTCGTGTCACCAGGATCCCTAGGTTCTTGAGTATAACTATTTCGCACAATTAAACATAATCAGTATTAGCTGAAGATATGGCTCACAAGACAATCAGGAACTCTTGAACTCTTGATCTATGAACTTATCCCATCATACAATATTTACTCAGTATGTTCAATTCAATCAGGGATTCTGATATCATGGCTGTTATTATTTCAATTAATGAGGTAGTCACTTTTAATCAATTCATTCCCAACATTAACTACTAGTTCTGAAATTTCTGGTTCATAACTATTAAGCTTCCCTGTAATTATTTCTCAGTCTTAGGTTTCACTATTAGTCATTAATTTAGCCAATTATCCTTTGAGTTCAATATTTGTTTACTAGTTCTGTAATTGATTACTGATCTCACATTCCATTGTCAATTAGTTTATACTTGATGTTAGTTATTGATTTACTCACTAAATTTCCGATTAACAAACTTATTACATTATACTAGTTTTGAACTGATAAGATTATCTGATTAGGAAAAGATTTATCTAAGCACCAGTCCACTAACATCTAATAAGAACCGAAAAGAAACTTTACTCACTTCTCGAACAAGTGAGTTTCTGATGCAATGTGCTACTTTTTACTTGGGAACCCTTGTCTGTTATTGTCATACAATGTAAAAGAAGATATAAAACTATAATATAACTATATTCAACAACCTTATCCAGTGTCACGACTCTAATGGTTATGAAGAGTCTATAGAAATTTATAAGAGAGGAGGATGACCACACACTTGGCACTTTATGTAAGAAATTATGATAAAGGTGAATATGCAATCTCAACTAAAACACTTTGCACTTTATGTAAGAAATTATGATAAAGGTGAATATGCAATCTCAACTAAAACACTTCATCTGATGTAGTTTAAATGATACTACTCTTATGATGGATGATAGATGTTCAAAAAGCTATTAATAACAAGAATAACACATACACTAGGTGTTCTCAAAATTCAGAATTACTCTCTCATCTGCTCTCCCATTAAGATCTACTGAAGTGTCAATAAAGTTAGAACTGGTCAATCTAGTTATTTAAACCCAATTATGGATGCTTCCATTTCTAAACTACTACATATAGAGGATGGGGATGTGTAATCGTAAAAATTGGGTGTTGTAACTCGGTGAATGATATGAAAGTTGAGATGTACCGAGTATTGCTATAACTCTTGCTCTCTACATGTTATTCTTAGAATGGTTCAAATTTGTAAACTTTACTTACCATCTGGTGACCAGGTGTATGTATTCTTACCCCTGTCCTCTATCGAAGGTGTTTGGAATTCCCTTTTTCTAAGTTCTCATTCGAAGTGACATTAGATAACCTTGATTGCGACTTTATCCATGAAACTCTTTAGATAAATAATTGACGAGCTTCGTTGCATTAAGATTATGTATGAAATTGATGCTTAAATCTATTAGTCTTAGGATTCATTACACATGATTATATAACCATACTTTCAGTATTTAAGATTCTAGCGTAATAATTTTTGTATTATCTCCTCACCAAGAGTAAATAAAACTACATCTTGCAGAACTAAATCATTTTCTAGAATAGACGCGCTCCTTCAAAACTGAAACACATAACCTAGTACGAATAGAAAAACTAAAATGACAAAAGCACAAATTTGGACAAATAAAGAAATAGACTGCTCTTAGACTAGACTGGACGTTCCTACTGGGAAGGGAGAACATAAGAGAGGTGGGTATTCTAAAAAGAAGAAGAACATGGTCACAATGATAACTTGCCTAAATACTTTATAATTTCAAGCATTAAAATCGTAGATATTAAGTGGAAATTGTTTCATAGTAAGACGTATCTCGACATGAACACGTTCTAATTTGACCGAGAGAACAAATTATAGGACCACACACTAGTGAACACCGTAAACTTCTCTAGAGTTGTAGCAATGGCATGTGCTCATAACTGAGATTTTTTTAATAGATAACGGGAAGAAAAATACTAGAAAATAGGAAAGTTATCTTACACCAGCTAATTGAGAAAATAGCAATTAACTAGAACGGGTAGATCAACAATCCAATTCCTCTCTGATTCAATTACTCCCGGCTCCATCCCAGATATAGAAGTATATAAGTTCTCATTAACTAACTTTCTGTAATTAAATGCAAACTCTCTAAATGATCCAACTCAGATTGAACAACTCAGTCCTATCAAACAGAGACTTACTTTCCTGTCTGACAAAAAAAAACAATATTGATGCAGAACAACCAAATCAAACAAATCAAAAAACAATTCTACTAAATCTAATAGCTTCAAATTAATCTAAACAAAGGAACTAATTCAAGATGATAATCAGAAACTCCCTCGCTATTGCCTGCATCATATCGGAATCGACATGTCACCTCTCCTCCCCTAGCCTCTCTCGACCTCGGCCTCAACCTCGCTGCACAGCCAACTCCCGCACCCTCTGTGCATCGCCCTGCCGGCCACGTGTCATTGTCGCCTTTTAGCCTGCGCGCTCGTGGCCTGGATCCTCCTGTTTGTGCAGTCAGCCACCGCAAGGAGAGGGAGAGGGAGAGGGAGAGATTCAGATTTGGGGAACAAATAGATATATATATATATATATATATATATATATATATATATATATATATATATATATATATATAGAGAGAGAGAGAGAGAGAGAGAGTGTGTGTGTGTGTGTGTGTGTGTGTGTGTGTGTGTGTGTTAGTGAGGAATGAAATTATTCTCCCCTTTTCTCAATATATACTCATATATATATAACTATATGTGTATATATGTAGTGGTCACTTTCTGACCTCCCATGATTGTGACATATGTCCAGTGAACCTTCGATGGATGTGTGACGCGTGGTTACTTCCAGAGCATTTAACCCGATATCTTCATCGCATTCTAAATTTTGAACGGGTGAGGTGATTAATGGAAGAATCAGATCCGATTACAAAAATCTCTATCCTTGAGTCCAATACTAATTCAAATGTGGTAGTAACCTCCCAGGGGCAGTTTATCCATAACTGCAACCGAGGACGAACTACAAGATAGAGATGGACTCCTTCCTGTATCAATTCAAACTGGGGCGTTCGGCTCGACCCTTAGCTGATTAAGGGATTTAGGTATTCAAACTGAGTAAGACTCTCTTACCTTATCTATTTGACATGACTTGTATAAATAAGGGATCCCTTCCAACGAGAAGGGAATCACATTCACCTGAATCTAGAGAACCCTTTTATAATCGCCATTGAAATAGTGAAATTTATCTCTCTGTGATTTTTTCCATTCGGGGTTTTCACAAATTTTCATTATGTTTGCAATTGGCTTTTTATGTGATTTGGCTATATTCACTTTCTTATTTTGGCACGTAGACTGATTCCTTAGGAAACCTACTGCCTTTGGTGCTTTCATTGAGATCTCTGAATCCACACTCGAGATCTCTCTGTCAAAATATCCTACTCCTTCCTCTAAAACTATCTAGCATGACTGACATGGCTCCATCGAGAAAGAGTATCAATCAGACTACGGTCGACCCTGTCGTTCCGAAAAGAACGACGAAAGCGATAGAAGCAGATGAACCAACGAACCATCAGCCCACCCTATCAGAGGTCTACATCTCAGACGCAGAGAACTTTCATCCTAGTACTACGTTGCCACACAGGAAGCAAACCGCCGAACCCAAGCCTCCGGTCAATGGCGGTAGACTCCTCGAGGTGCTTTCCTCCATGCGGAAGTAGATGGAGAATCAGCAGGCAGATATGATCCATCTCTGTGAAGTCGTTGCCCGTGAAAAGAAGGCAACAACCTGTATCCAGACACGGCTGCTTAAACAGATCGGAGTGCGACGGGGATCACGATCTTCTCCCACTGTAGGAAGAAACCCGCGAGCCCCCCTTCGCCAACACTCACACAAGAATTCGCTCACTCCATCAGAAGCTTGAGGCACGTCTAATCGAAGACCGACAAAGATGAAGAGGACTCCGAGGGCACTTGGTGTTCTTGAACACCAAAGTTCCCTCGCATTGAGGACATAGCGGAGCTAGTCAGGAGCGACTCAACCAAGCGAGACAATAGTTCCAAAAATGAATGGAGTACAGTGGGCTAAGACCAACCGACTCCCCATTATCAAGGGAGATCACTGCGCTTCGCTTCCCAAAGAAGTTTGTGATGTCGTCCTTTGGTTACTACTCGGAAACCTCCAACCCACTCCTTCATCTCCACCAGTACTAGAATAAGATGGCGGTCTACGCCCACAACGACCTCCTTATCTCCCGACCATTCCCATCCAGCCTCAAGGGGTCGTCTGCAACTGGTTTTATTCGCTCCCGAGGAATTCACTCTGGAATTTCCATGAAGTAACCGATGTATTTTACAACCAGTTTGCTTCTTGAAGAGAATTTCAGAGGAATATCAACCACCTCCTCACAGTCAAGATGAAAACTGAAGACAGGATGAAGAACAATGTTAACTATTTTCAGAGTCAAATGGCCCTGATATACAACTGCAATAAGGACATAGCCGGTATTTTTCTAAAACAAAAACTTTTATGAAAACACATATAAATCTTGTGTGTGAGTGTATATGGACTTGAGCAATCCACTAACTATCCTGTCCTTTACATTTTATCTAAAAATAAAATCTTACTACAAATAAACCTAAACACATGTCTTCTCTTGAATGTCTTCTTCTTCTTGACTTGGTCCAAACCTTGATCCAATGAGTTGACTCCTCTTGAGTACTTGATGCGATATTAATGCGCGAGCTCTTGAATCGACACGTGCTAGCTCTAAAACTTGACTTTAAATCCTTTGTTAAAGTTAAACACCAACTAAGATCTTGATCAAATATCTGAGACTAATTTAAATACAAGATCATTAGTACTATAACTACATAAGTTAATCATCATCAAAACTAGAGCGATGGGCCTTTGGGCCAACAATCTCCCCTTTTTGATGATGACAAAACTCATAGAGTTATATATGCATGGATTAAAGTCAAGCTTCATAGAAGCTCCCCCTTAACTCATACATAACAATAAACAAATAGATATTGCAATGAAGTGCATAAAACTAAACAAATATGTATGCATAAACGAGGTGAGAGAAAATATGCATAAACTAAAAAGTCTTTTCTCCAAAAAAAAAACCTTCTCCCCTTTTGTATAAACTTTCAAAATCATTCTCCTCCTTTTTGTATAAACATAAACTCAAATTATAAATATGCATATATAAACTCAAAATCATAATATGCATATATAAACTCAAAATCATTCTCCCTCTTTTTGTCAATCATCAACAAAGGGGTGAATAATAAATCAACAATAAGAATATATATGCGATACATATTCATGAAGAGGAAGATGGTAAGTTAGCTTCCCTGCATACATGTATTACATGAAGAAAGGATGAAAAAACCCGAACTCACATAAAGCATAATATATAATGCATAAGTAGAGATGTTAAGCTCCCTCTACACACGTGTATCTCATAACGAAGAGATGTCAAGCTCTTCAATACAAGATACACTCAACATGAATGTATATATGGAAGAGATGTTAAGCTCTCCTTGTATATAGGCAATACATATCAAAACATTTTTAACATCACTTTAAAAACAAATTTTGAATTTTCTTAAGTCAATAAGTCACATTTTTAGATACCACTTGTAAGTAAACTTTTAAGATATCACAAGTTTTGATACCAATAGAAATTTAAACATTTGTAAATTATGATACCAAAGAAAGTAAAATATTTTATATTTAGATACCAATTGAAATATATTGTACATTTTGATATCAATTAAAAGGTAACATATGAAGCATTGATACCAATTGAAATATATAGTAAATTTTGATACCAAATAAAAGGTAAAACATTTTTTATACCAATATGAAACTGACACCAAATTGAAACCGAAACATATAGATACCAATTGAAGTACCAATAGAAAATAATGCATAAGCTGATTTCAAGATTTTTAAAATCCACTTTCACATTATTTCTTAAAATCATATTTTCTACTTTAAATGTATTTTTGGAGATTTTTATGAATTTATCAAAATTCGACGGATTTGGTATCGGCCGGTATCACCGGTTGATTTCAAGATTTTTTAATTTGAAAACTGGATTGAATTTCTATAAACCAATTTTATATTATTCCTCAGAGGGATGTTTTCATCCTTTAGGGATTTTTCAGTTTCTCGAACTTCATCACATTATATTAATTTAATATTTTAATTTGGGTTTTTCCGCTCTTGGGCTTCACACATGGCACATCCCCACCCATAAAATCTCTCCCCTATAAATATCTCTCTCTCCCCTTCTCATTCTCTCTTTCCCATTCTTTCTCCTATTTTTTCCTCTTTCTCTCCCTCTCTCTTTCTTCTCCCCTTCTCCTACCTGGCCGACCGCCGCCGCGCCGCCCGCCGCCACCATCGCCGCGCTGCCCTCCTCGGCGGTGACCTCCATGGCCCCTAGCGCCGCTAATCTCTCTCTCTCCTCTCTTTCTCTCCCCTTCTCTCTCTTTCTTTTCTCTCTCTCCATCTCATCTTCTAGATCGCTACCACCGCCCAGATCCGTTCAGTGCTGCCACCACTGACTGCCTCTGGCAGCCTCCCCCGACTCTGGCGACCACCACCGACCTCCCCCTCTCTCATCTTCTTTTCTGAGGGTCGGCTAGCCGCCGCAGCTACCACCTGGCCGGCCAAGGCTAGCCACCCTCTCCTCTCCTCTCTCCTGAACCCTCTCTATCCTGCACTCTATCTCTCTCTTCTCTTTCTCTCTCTTGATATCTCTCTCTTTTTCTCGCTAGCTTTCTCTCTCTCCCCTAGTGATGGTGGGTATTTCTCGGGCCCATGCACGTGTATTTGGAGTTCGGGGATTTCAGAGCGTTTTCTGATACTTTAGGTGAGTATTCTCACCTCATTATTGGATTTCCCCGCTTCGAAGGGTTGAGTTGTATTTTGGGGGAATTTATGTATTTGTATTTTTCCCGTGTTGTATTTGTATTTCTGTAAATTGTAACTGAATTTGTACGTGGTCGAGTGCCAAGGACTGTACATGTAGTAGATCTGTGACAAATGCCTATAGTAGTGTAATTTAATACTTGTATATATACTCTGCCTGTGTTATTCTATTACTGCTTTATACCATGCGTGACCGATCCTTCGTGGTCGTTTAGCCTCCGGGCTCTCTACTCGGCCTTCGGGCCCTATCAACCTCCGGGCTCTATACTCAGCCTCCGAGCTTCACCACTCCACATATAATCTAGTAATCATCATGTTTATCTGTGTGCTCGTGTGGTACTAACATTTTGTACATGTACCTTTGTATAGCCCACTTCCCAGGATGACTACCCAATAGATTTTATCCCTTTCACCCTTTGAGATTTGTCGTAGCTACCGGAGTGCGTTTAGACTTTATAATTTCCTTACAGCCCTTTAGGAGCACAACCCATCAGGTCTTTCGGCCCCGCCTGGTAGGCGAGCCTAGCGCTCAGCAATTTATCGCTAACTCTGCCCAGGTGTAGTTACGCGGTGGGCAAGGCTTCATCACGGGTGATGCAGAGCGATTTACCATCACACACTCATGCGTTAGTTTCACCGCGAGCAGTAACCACTCTGAGCGTGATAGTCTTTAGCGTTGTGTGCTAGCTTCGCTCCAGCCTTAGTTCCGCTTGATTGTTCGCTTGTCTTCTACTGATTTTATTTCTGCGTTGCTCAGCCTCCGGGCTTCACCACTTTACTGATAACTTAGTTATTACCTGTTATATGCGTGTGTTTAATACTAATACTTCTGCAGGTACTTACTCTGCCTTCGGTCCTATTAGCCATTTGGGCTCTTGCCTACTTTCTCGAAAAAGGGAGTGCTTTCAAACCATCAGGTCTCTCAGTTACGTCTAATAGGCAAACCTAGCGTCAGCGCTTTGTCGCTAACTCTGTTCGAGCGTAGTTACCCCGTGAGTGCGACTTCGCCACGCGCGATAGTATAGCATTCATATGCTCGCTCCTTCGTGTGCGTTTAGCAGTGCCGCAGCGGTAACCACGTCGAACATGATGGCATCTGGTGTTGTGTGTTAGCTTCGCTCTAGCTCTGTTTAGCTCCGCTTGAATGTTCGCTTGCTCGCCCACTTACCTGCTTGATAATGTGATTATTATTCTTTTCTTGATGGTTGTGGAGAGTGTGAAACCATTACTTATATTGTTTTTCAAAACTGCATTATTTTCTTATATTCGTACTGATTTCCTATATTGGTACCATTTTTCTGTATTCGTACTAAACCCCTATATTGGCATTGTTTTCCTGTATTATGATACACGGCAGTTAATATCTACTACGCCATCACTTGACATGTTATTACTTGACACCTGACACCTGCATGCTATCACCTAACACATGCTTGTTATCCCCTGTCATGTAACTCTTGACTTGTGATTATCATATTACAGGAATCCTACAACTTCTATCCTGTATTATATACAGTGATTTGTATCTCTAGTACTCATGTACTCTCGTACTCCTGAATTCCTGAACCTGACTTGCTCCTGCTATTCCCGTAAATTGATAATTACGTAATAAACTATAAAAAGGACAACTTATATCGGGTAAGGGAAAACTAATGAACTTCAAGTGGTGAATATGTTTACAGTGGTATTAGGTATATTGTGCAACTAAAACTTTGATTTTACCTGTGGCCCTCTAGGTGTTCCATGAAGTGTGCTGCCACCCCGATTACTGACTTCTTGCAGACATATAAATAAAACACTTTGCCCCTGAATCGCCTCGCGGCAGGTTTCGTATCAGCAAGGAATATCCTTGGCCGTAGTCCCGGATATGTACGGGACTCAGTGTAAACATAACTTGCTGATTTCATCATGGATTTCTAATAACCTCAACTTAATCATATATGGATGTATGTGAGATGGAACGTACAGCTGTATACATACTTAGATATATATAAGTCGAACGAGTAATTATAATAAGATGCTAATTAATAATTCGTCATATTGTTTTTCATTTCGGGTCGCATATACTCGTATTACGGTGACATGAGACATAAGGTATATAGATGAGGGTTTCCTTCTTTAGATTATTCCTTCGACGTACTAGTCTTATGAAGCCGTAAACTAAGCTTGTACGATTGGTTTTGCTTGTATTCGGTATTATCAGTTTTATCGGTTGTTATTGGTTTTATGATGTTTCTTATTTTAGGAGACAATTCAAGTTATATAAAACCAGGATACGGTGATGTGAGATATATAGTGTATATATAAGGGTTTCCTTGTTTGCATTATTCCTTCGACGTACTAATTTCAAGATCGATAATTTGAGCTTGTGTAACGGTCCTAGTGTTTAATTACCTAATTGTCTATAATCATCAATCTCAATATTTATTTATTCAGATATTCTACAAAAATTTGACAGCATCTCCCTAGAAATATGGAGTCTATCTCAATACAATATAAATTAATTTCGGCTAATATAAGTTTACTTATGAGTTCAAATTTATGAGTTTATTTCAATCAAATAAACATATACTTAAGAGTGCTTCCCTTAATATAATATTCTAACACAAAATCATTTAAGAGTTCTACTCAATATATAAACTGTAATCATCCATATTTATCTCCGTTTATCAAAGTGTATCACTATCTACTGCCACTATCACAACTCACAATTATTAATAAAATTAGAGTTTTCAAAAGGGAATCACAATCTATAATAAAATACATGCATCATCTCAGGAGAACATCCTTTCAGCTCTAAGTCGGACCTTTACCTTGCCATGACCTGAAAACATCAATCTGTGGTTGGGTGAGCTCAACAACTCAGTGAGTGAAATCATTCAAGTCAGAGTTTGTATTATATACCTTTGTAATTCAAGTATGATGTAGTTGAACAAATTTCAAGAATCAGTTTCAATATTTTCCTAGTTATGGTGGATACCGCAACTTAATAAATCATAGATTCTTTCTATTATCTGATACTTTCTATATGTATTCGTCTGGTTACACATGACCAATTTCATTAACATACAGTATCAAGAATTATACAATACTTGACCTACTCATCAATCTCTTATAATCACCTCTCCTATTTTCAGTTCATAGCATGTTCGAACTTCATATATAAGTCATAGTCACGACACAACTCTTGGAGAGTATAATCTTACTCACTAGATTAGTTTACAGTTTGTTATTGCACCCCCTAATATACATATGACATCACACATTACTCATGATAGTATCCAATTATAACTGTGTTTTCAACATGAAGAAGTATGAGACACTAACATCCATATACTGGATGTCACGACAATCATTTACCAGATGTCTTAAACAACTACATGCATACACTAGGTGTCATACTTATTAACATTTTTAATTCGGATATCATAAATGATCATATGCATATACTAGCTGTCGTATCAATTAACATCCATAATTCGGATATCATAAACAATTATATGCATATACTAGGTGACATACCTATTAATATCTATAATTTGGATATCATAAACAATCATATGCATATACTACGTGTCATACCTATTAACATCCACAATTCGGCTATCATAAATAGCCACATCCATATACTAGATGTCATAAATAATCACACCCATATACCGGATGATATAAATAACCACATCCATATATTAGATGTCACAACCGTACTTTCATGCATACTTCAATAGAATAATAGCAATTCTCCCCTTCGATCACCTTCGGTTCAACCCGGGCCCTTCCTCCAATACAATAAATAACGGCAATACTCCCCTTCGATCACCTCTGGTCCAACCCGGTCCCTTCCTTCAATACAATAAAAAACGGCAATACTCCCCTTCGATCACCTCCGGTTCAATCCGGTCCCTTCCTCCGATACAATACATGATATCATATACATATGCACAATTCTTATCACAAAAGCATTCACATTCATACCGATGTGTCACTCAGTTAAGTTCATGCGATTTCATTTCTTAACTCGTTAGTTTTGAGGAATTCTTATCATATTTAAGAGGTACCAAACACACACATAATGCATACAACTTAATGATCTCAATATTTTATCGGTCAAGTTCTACTTCGTAGTACTAGTATTCGCTTTTCCTAATCATAATACTTATTCACTTTTTATCATTTAGCTAACCTCCGGGATCCATTATCAATTGCCTATTTTATCATCAAGCGGATGTCTATTGGTTATAACTTAGTTGAATCGGAAATTTCTCATCCCTTCTGATGCAAGCAATGGTTACATAACAATTCTGATATCACATGAATTATTAATACTTTCGATATTATAGTTATCCTTTATTTCAATTAAAAACTGATTATAGTACTTTTATTTGGTACGGCCCAAGGTTAACCCCAGATTCCACCATTACTGGTTATATATTAATGATTTACAGTTTTCTTTATTTCTGTTAATTACTAACCAAATCATCCTCTGCATTCATATATGAATTCAACCGCACAATATTTGCATACATACTTATACGCATATCACTTGCTAACACTGGATTTCTAATCACATTGACACGACGCTCAATCTTTCGATCGTATCACAAACTTTCAATTATTTAGGTAATTATCTAACACTTACTGATTAGATATAATCGGTGTCACTATAAAGATGTGACTTTCAAGCCTAATAAAGGGTTCCGATATTCTAATAAATCAATTATCAAGATACCCGAAAGTCTCCGATGCAAAAAGTAGGCGTACCATAATACTAGTTCAATACTATCGGTATATGTTTTGTTAATATCGAATTATCCATCTCTAATCGATATACTTAATATTAAGTTGTCAGGTTTACTCAATACTGACTCTAACTGGTTTTTATCAATTTAATTACTCACTTGATACTTATACACCATTATCGGTCACCTACTATCCGACTTTCATAAGACTTGCTCTTATTCAGTAGTTTTTCATTAATAATCATTGATCGCTAAAAAGTACAATATCTACTTACGAGTTCTAGTGCAAAGGTATTATTTTTTCGCCTCTCATTAGGTTTGATGAATCTTAGTTATTTGTCCATCCAATTGCTTTCAGTTGCTACCGATTAACAACGTAATCAATATATATAAATATGTATGCCATCCGATGACCTTTGATGCCGCAAGTGTGCAAATTGATTTATAAAATCACGTTATGAGCATATATATATCATGAAACACAACAAATACGAAAACAGTATCCACGAGATCAATACTCAACATACTATATAATATGTTAGTATCATGTGTACTTAGCCTAACAATAAGTTTTTGATATTCAAATTATTTATCATGTATGTCCAGTAGTGTTAGAAATTCAGTTGTTCTAATTCGATTCATTATCAATTACTTTGATCAATTTCATCATATCGGTTCACGTTCACAATTGATAATTAACCAAAATTCCATCCGAGTTATCAATATTAACAAAACTTTCAATAGTTTAATCAGTACGCTACTTCTATCATACTGTATCAATTACATGCATCTCATTTAATAGAGCTACTTTTATCATACTACATCAATTACATGTATCTCATTTAACAGAGTTTTTTATATCACAGTTATGTCAAGTTGCTCGAAGAAAAAATCCCAATTTCATTTGCTTAATTTAATTCTAATATCAACCTCAGATTTCCGCTTATACCACATCAGTATAACTGATTTTATAATTATCCAATTATGGTTGATAAGTCTCAAGTAATCTTTTATCTTAATTGATTTCTAATTATTTCTTATTAATTAATAAACATTCATAATCTGTAATCGATTTTCCATTGTCACTGTTTAGTCTACTCACCGGGTACACCGGTGTTAACCAACCACCATCTGATTATTATTATCCATAACTATAAATTTCATAACAGCTTGGATATCACTTGCATATAATATCCATTTTCACTTAACTAACTTTATTATTATCTTAATAGTCAATATACATGCAATTATAGTATTTAATGAAATCGGAGTAGACTTTACCAACTTAACGATTTTCAGGTTACGTAACTTCAATATTCATCACAGACAGATAGATGGTATTAGCTGAAGATTTATACTTAACAATTTCTATCAAAGCCCAGTACTTAATTATTCAGTTCTTAATTCTAGTAAATACTCGCAACATATACATAATGCTCAGAATTTCACAAACACATAACTTATGTGGTATTTGTCTATATTCATCCATATTAATACACGTACGGGTGATTAATGGTCAAGTCTATACAAATTATTAATGGCAAGATACAACTTGATATCATACTCGTATTATGTTCTCACATATATATAGCACGCCCGCAATTCATTATTCCAGATATCCTATTGGATTTCGGTTCCACAACAATCATTCACTTTTATAATATTTATCACAATCATCGTAATAATAACATCTTAGCTCCATTGGATCAATATTATCAATAATTTCTCAATAATAACTATTTCTAAATTGGGAAAAACAAGACTTGAGTTAAGACTTTCACTCACCGGTATCTAGTAAATTCTTAAATGCCAATATCACATACAGATAAAGAGGATGTGTAGCTCTCATTTTCACGATCACAACGGCTCAAGAATCATCTGAATCCGACTTCGGATGGCCAAGATATCGTTCGGAAACCAAAACCGATATAAAAGGTTAGATACGTAATAACTGAAAAAATTCAGGGGACTGTTTGTAATTTTTTAGGGCCCCAAAATAATTTATTTAATCTCACAGGGGCTAAAATGAATTTTTATCTTATAAAAATGGAAACGTGTCGGATTCTTAACGAGTCGGGTCGGGTTTGTAAATCACCTAGAGGGGGGTGAATAGGTGATAAAGCTAATCTAGAAACTAAATGCGCTAAATGTGAAAGCTTAAAACAAATTTTGCAACACACTTAGTACAACACACAAGTGTAGCCGAATTCCCCGTGAAGGGCTCTGGACTAACTCCTCTTGATTCCCCTAGATATGGGTTGAGGTGCTATATGAAGCTCTTGTGGTTAAGTACAAGTGAGGCACACACAAACAACCAAGCATATAAGATGAATAGGCAATATGAATATATGCAAGGCACAAATGCAAGCAAGTATGATATGATGATATGAATGATGCTATGCACAATATAAAGAGAGAGTTGGAGAGACAATGGATCAAACGCAAACACAAAGATATGTTCCGAGGTTCGAGCCCCTAGCTCTACGTCCCCGCCTTCACCGAGAAGGATTTCTAATCCATTATACTCCCACTGAGGGAACCTCCATCGAGGAGGATTTGTTACAACACAAGGAGTACCGAACTCCTCTCTCAAACACCGCCTCACAACCGAGGGGTAGGCCCGTAGCCAAACAACAACCAACACCTCTACCGAAGAGGGTTTACAACCACCAAGCTCCACCTCTCACTAGAGGGAGCAAACCAACCAACTCAACCTCTACCAAAGAGGGAGCAAACCAATCACCCGATCAACCTCTACCAAAGAGGGATACAACAAAGCAAGGGTGTTTACAACAAGTGGTTTCTTTCAACCACAAACAATCTCTCTTTCCTCTTTTCCACAAAACAAGATCCTAATAGAATAGGATAGAAGATATAGCTCAAGTGTGGAAAACTAGGTGTTTGGAAAATAAAAACTCAAAGAAAACACTTGGGAAAACTCTTTGTAAATGATAGAATTGAAGAACAAAACAAATCTCCCAAATTTCTATTTTCTTTGATTTTCACAAACCCTAAAACACAAAACCAATTTGGAAGTTAAAAGCCCAAAAAACACTTTTGAAAACTTGTTTTAAATACTAGAGAAACTCTGGAATTTTTCTTGTCAAAAGTCTTATCAAAATCCCCAAAGAGATGGGGTATTTATAGCCCAAATAGAAAACTAGCTGTTAGGCTGATCTGGCAGCCTGACAGGCTTGCGGTCGACCGGCCCGGTCGACCGCCAACGGTCATAAATGTGATCGTTGGGGCATCCGGTCGACCGCACGGTCGACCGCCCAGATACAGAGAGCAGACTTCTCTGCTCCGGTCGACCGCTCGGTCGACCGCCCAGATACAGAGAGCAAGGCTCTCTGATCCGGTCGGCCGACCGGCCGACCGGCCCTGTGTCTGACAAATGTGCACAGGGTTGTGCACGTCAGTCGACCGCAACGGTCGACTGGCCCTTGGTTCGGTCTACCGTCCGGTCGGCCGACCTGCCTGTCAGCCACAATCTGGATCAGAAACTAGGTCAGAAAAACAGTTAAACATATTTCTAAAAATTCTTTTAAGTCTTGCAAAAATCTCCAAAAATAGTTTTATCATTTTGTATTGATATATAAACATATGATAAATATTTTAACTTAAATATCAAGCATATGGAACTATTTTTGTGTCTCATCATTTTTACCAAAAGCCAAAACTTGTATTTTATCAAACTTGAATTTTTCACTACATGAATAGGATAGTCAAAATAAGTTTGTTTAAAAGTTAAGCATGCATGTATAGAAAGAATACATCTACTATACATAAACCAATTAAACTTGTTTTGATCAACTATTCATGAAAACAAATATTGGTTAAACCAAAACCGAAAAACTAATATCCAAACATAAAACGTGTGTGTGTTGTGCACTTGAGCATATCAACTATTCTTATCTTTACACATGGATCTAAAACACACTAAACAAAAACTAGGATACCTAAGTCTTCTTGATGATCTTCATCTTCAAGTCGACCCGATCCAAAACGTGATCCACGAGCTAGGCTATGTTTGATCTTGATGCTCGAGCCCTGGAATCACCATGTGAAAGCTTCTAAACTCCTATTTTTGAAGCAATCACCAACTAATATCTTGATCAATGATCTGTAACTAAAATCATAAGATAATTAGTAAACATAACTACATGAGTTAATCATCATCAAAACTAGAGTGGAAGGCCTCCGGGCCAACAGGGTTTACTTTAAAACCCAAACCCGAAACCCATTATGGATCCCCCCCATTCGCAGCAACAGCTACTGCTGGTGCTGCCGCAGCAGCACCGGCAGCAGGTGCTGCTGGTGATGCCGCAGCAGCTGCCCGCAGCGGCTGCTGCTGTTGGGCGACGCGGGGATGTCGGCGAGCGGCACACGCAGCGGGTGGCGCGGGGGACAACATCACTAGAAGTGAGGGAGTTTCTTTGTTTCAGATTTTGTTTTGATGAAATTTCTGGAAATGGTTCATGACTCAATTAATTATATTTTGTTAGAACTCATAATCTTTCTCTGTAAGATCTAAATTACTATGTGATTAGGAGTAGTGTGGCCCTAATTAACCTCGTTTCTTATTGTAGTTATTGGTTGTGATGGATCTCTAATTTTTTATTCAATGGAATTTTCAGTTAAATTGGTAAGTGTCTGAAATTGGTTCACAAACTATGGGAATATTTTTCCCTAATCTGAGATAATTGTTCTCAATCAAAACGTTAGTAGAGTCAATATCAAAGGGGACATAATTAGAATTTATCGAGAACGGATGGATAGAAGCTAATGATGAGGGAGTTATTCTCTCATTTGAGAACTAAATTTTTATTTAGATTTATCTATTTAAGCTTGCTTTTCATTAATCAAACGTTAGATGTTAGAGATCATTTAAGCCTTGGGTTGTGCTTATGTTTGATAAATATGATTCTCGGTTAATTCATGTAACTCATTTATAGATATATGGATCATTGTAGAAGAAAGCTCGAATATATGTGTGTGTGTGTGTGTGTGTGTGTGTGTGTGTGTGTGTAGAAAATACTGCTATATGCAAGCTTGTATTAACTATTATTGAGTGTTTTTAGATTCTGAGGGGCAATCGATTTTTTTCGAGGAGGAGTAAGTGAACAAAATGTTGATGGTTCATAAGCCTAAAGTGCATGTCCTCTCGTTGAGATTCATGAATAACTCTCCGTCCCTAATTATTAGAAATTCATGATTTGATCGAGGCTCAAGTTATTAATTTCTAAATCTAAATCTGGTAAATCTTGTTGGTTCTAAAGTCGAATTAGGTTCCTCCCATGTATAACTGGTTTATAACAACTGTAAGATTTACAAACAATTATTGGTATCGGAACTCTACAAGATTTTTCTTTAATTAATTATTTCCGGGCTGCTTCTATTATAAATCTGTGTTCGAGTGGTTTCACGTGGTAAGACAGGATCAAGTCGCGAGTGTGAAGCTCTCATTCTTATAGTAAGCAATAAGTTTACTGACTCACTCAAGACAGTATATATCAAATACATGGATGAATATAAATTAAGACATTCACAATTTGAGTCACTCATACCTAGTAAGATCATGAACACCTAAATTCTAATTTCAGCATTGTAATGCAAGTGTTTTTGGTCACTGTAGCCTACCAATAGTTAAGACATAATTAATATGGATGCATCAATTTTTACCTTTAAGTGAGGAAAGGATGTTAATATTTTCATGAAGGATAGTCTCCAATTATTATTGTCTATGATGATCTTCTAGGGAACAGTGAAATGCCATACAATTTCTGAAAACTCTTGTGTATAGCCCATCAATATATATATATAGGACCTATAAGAGTTTTACCTTGCTAATGAATATCTTGTTTTACTAGTTGTTAGCTTGAATTTTCGATAAATGATTAATTAGCTTAGTGTTGAGTCATCAAGAACCAAGTTGTGTTTAACCCAACTTCAATTTCAAATCTCAGTATGTTCGGTGTGCAAACAATTCAAACGTGTCCTATGGGCTAATCATAGTTTTCCCTATAGAGGAAGGACGGGACTTATTCATGTTATTAGAAATGTCACATTAGCTATGATTCAACCTAGCTATGTAAGACCCACCCTTGATCTTGGGTAAATTGAATTAGTAATTTATACCTTGGAAACTCTAAGCCTTAATTGTTCTCGAGTACTTGTTAAGGAATACCATTACCATTCTTTATTTTGTGCCTCTTGAATTTAACTTAACAGCATGGTAAATCCGTAAGCTTGAAAATCTTAGATGATCGAGTAGGTTGCCAATCACGGTTAAATTTAGAATCTTGTTGACCATCGTAAAACCCCAACTAATTACTCGATCCATATTCTCAGAATTTATACCAGTGTAAAATTTTGAGAAAAAAAAATATCTGATGATCAAGTTTCAGTGATGCGTGTCTCTCTACTGAGAGACTTGGGGTAACGTATCAAAGAACAGGTAAATCTAATATAAGCAATTAGTTATGTGTGTGTGCGTACGCGCGTTAGTACTTGCATATGTACAGGTTGCATACATATATGTTTGTACACAGGTGGTAGAGTATTCATTTACTAAGCATGATTAGAAATGAGTTAATAAGAGGTTATGAAAACTCACTTCTTACACTGATTCCTTCCTTCCATTCTATTTACAATCTGTGCGAAGTTGATCATCTTGAGGCAACTTAAAAATCCAAATTTGTAGCCCTCATGGTTGTGCTCATCCCTGGGTGAGAGATGCTTATCCCGCATCACGTTTTGGTGTTGCACAATCTCCACCCTCTTCAGTCTCTAATGAATCGATAAACATGATATCAATTATTAACTAGTAATTATGACTTCAATGTTTATCGATCCATATTCCCATATTGTTGTATACTATATGAAATTCGAGATGTGTGTGTTTTGGGTAGAGTTATGTTGAAATTTGGTTGCTAATAATGGGTGAAACAACATGCTATATGAGATAACTCTAGTATGGTAACGGGCATGTGTATATAAGTTATTACTAGAGTTCCTTTGGAAAAAAAAAAAAGATAATTCTTGATAAAGAAGAGTCTTATATGAATTTCATGAACTTTTAATAGTTTGTAATTTGGATTTAAACTAGTAAATAACTCTCTTCAATCTTAGACAATAACCTCGGTAAAATGGAATTGCGGGGGGGGGGGGTGGTATAGCTTGATTGGGATTTAGTGAACTATCTATAACTAACAAGCATGATAAGACTCCAAGAATGGATTCGTAGTTAGTCAAATTAATAATCAAATGACGGAGTATGTAAGCAAAATTCGTACCCATGTATAAGGCCTAACTATATACGTTAAAGAATATGCATTGGGAGTGCAAGTAATTATTTGTTTATTGATGGAATGATTGACGTGATGGCGGATGGCTTGTGTGTGTCACATTGTATATGATTATTTCATTCATTATATATAGGAGGAAGGGGCCGGGCGGGAGCCGGTAGGAGGGGGAAGACGGTGTCATTATTCCATTATGTGTGTGTATATATATAGGAGGAAGGGGCCGTGCGGTAGCCGGTAGGAGGGGGAAGACGGTGTTATTGTGATGCTATATATACATATATATATCGGAGGAAGGGGCCGGGCGAGAGCCGGTAGGAGGGAGAAGACGGTGTTATCACATATATATATATAGAGTGGAGGAAGGGGCCGAGCGGAAGCCGGTAGTCGGGGGAAGACGGAGAATCTCACATTTCATTGGTGATGTGTATATCACTAAGTATGATATTCGAATACTGTGAAGTATAGTGTAATTGTGTAAGATTAGTATTATCTATATAGATAAGCTATACGTATGATGATATAGGGTGATACTGCGATGTTTTATCGCCGAGGCAGACAAGTATCCCCATAAATTTTGAGTATGATTGTTGTACTTCGTATATGATATATGAGATACGTAGAATACTTGCTGACAGTACTTACGGCAGAATCATGTATAAGCTATAATTAGCGGAGCGAGTATTTTTATGGAATTCCTAGGCCATGTAATATGCAACAGAAAAACTAAAGAAAGTTAAAGAGAATCGGTTACTAGACAAGTGAGACCATCACACAGACTATATAGATCATTGTGTTAATTATTCATTAAAGGTATTGTTTTTCCTCGTTCTATTTTGTTCATCTATATTGCTATAATTGTTGAAGAAAACTTGCTCCTTCTTATTTGTGTTTTCCTCCTTTGATACATTTTGATTCTCCACTCACTGAGCTGTCGAGCTCACTCCCCTACAGACTGATATGTTGACAGGTTGCTTTGAGGCAGGGGCCCAGTTTAAGCTGCGAGGAAACTTTGCTTGGAACCCATTTTCTTTTTGTGTAATTTAATCGTGTTGAAATTCTTGAGTATTCGTGCTTATTGATATATGGGTTAGATGTGAGATAGACAGTTGATCTTGTATATATATGTTCAGAGGTATTTTGGAAATAGTTTCATTTCAAGTTGACATCAGATATAGTTTTATTGATTGGTGATATTGAAATATGTATTCTTAAAGATATACTATGGAGTTAATTGTGATGATCATCATAAGTTGAAATTGTACCAGTACTGCATTATTTTGTAAAACTGAGAGGTGTACTATCGAGCTCATTATGTTCTGATTTTTAGAATGTTATATATGGATATGTAGGCGAGGTAAAGCCGAAATATTATTCTGATTGAGTGGGTGATTGTTGAGTTTAATTTATGTAATTAGATTGAGATAAGCCGTTTAGGCTGATGTTGATGTATATTGTATTTGGGACAAGTGCCAAAAAAACAAAGGAGATGCTGCCGAAATTTTTAAGAAATTATAGATGATTATGATAATCCGTTGATCAATAAAGATGTTTATGTTAGTTGAGGTTATTAAACTGGGACCGTTACAGTTGGTATTCAGAGCATAGGATATAGAATGAGGATAAGCTTAGAGTAAATAGTAGAAAGAGGATTGGATTGATAGGGCTGATTGTTATGATTGATATGCATGGTTATATTTTATATGTATGTGAAAATATTGTTTGATATGGTTGGTTTAGGGGGGGTAGGAGTTCTTACATGTATGACTAATCTTGAAGCGCGAGATATTTGGTCACTGCCTTATGTTCGGATTATGGTACCCACATGTCATAATTCGGATATGTTCGGCTGAGGGTGTGGGCCCTCAGTATGAGTTGCCAGTGGTATGGGACACTGGAGTAAGGGAATGATTATAATATCAAGCGAGTTAAAATTAAGTCAGATCGTAAGAACATAGTATAGAGTTTGATCGAGAAATAAGAAACTTTGATGAGAAGGATTGAAGAAGATATGATGTTGGAAAGAGAAATTTGATGATACAAGAAAGAGATGTCATGGTTTTATGCCAATCAAGTCCCGATTAGACCAAGTTTCGAGGACGAAATTTTTGTAAGGAGGGTAGAACTGTAACACCCCGATTCTTAAAATCTTGATCTAAATATTCTAATCCGTGATTTATAAGATTATACGGGATTATCTGAGGTGATCATTGAATTAATCCAGTGTAAAAGTGAATTTTTAGAAACTTTGAGGGTATTCTGATAGTGGGATAAATTTGCATATTTGTATATGTACATGTTATGTATATTGTGCAATCATTCTTGTACGAATATATGTGTGTGTATATATAATTTTAATTTCAATTTTAATTCTTTTTAAGAAGTGTTTGCATATATATAATAAATTAGTATGTGAGTATATTGTGTAAATACAAGGAAATTCAATCAAATACAAAGAAATACCATGATATTGTGTTATTGAATATTTAAAGGAAGGGGGGTAGGTATGCATGAGAGGGGTTTGATGTAGGGTTAAGATTCACCTTGGATGAAGTGTGTGTATGTGGCATGATTAGATGAAGAGAGAGATTATGAATTAGGGGTAATATCTATGTAATAGGAGGGGTTTTGTGCATAAATGAAAACCTATTTCCCTTAACTCTTTCTCTCTCTATCTCCACTCCCTATTCTACAGCCGAGACCCTTCTTCCCCTCTCTCATTCTCCAAAATTCCCAAACCCAAATAAATCCCAAATTGAAACTAGAATTTTATTTTACAAAATCCCATTCTTTCTCAATCCTCTCTCCCTTTCTTGGATCTGGCCACGACACGGGACACAGGAGGCGCGGCAGCACTGCCGCCGCTGGCTGTGCTGCTGCACGCAACAGTAGCAGCAGCTGCGGCTGCTGCCGCTAGCTGTGCTGCATAGCAACACAGCTGCTGCTGCTGCTGCTGCCGCAGCAGCAGCCGGCAGCAGGTGCTGCTGGTGATGCCGCAGCAGCTGCTAGCAGCGACTGCTGCTGTCGGGCGACGCGGGGATGTCGGCGAGCGGCACACGCAGCGGGTGGCGCGGGGGACAACATCACTAGAAGTGAGGGAGTTTCTTTGTTTTAGATTTTGTTTTGATGAAATTTCTAGAAATAGTTCATGACTCAATTAATTATATTTTGTTAGAACTCTTAATCTTTCTCTGTGAGATCTAAATTACTATGTGATTAGGAGTAGTGTGGTCCTAATTGACCTCGTTTCTTATTGTAGTTGTTGGTTGTGATGGATCTCTAATTTTTTATTCAATGGAATTTTCAGTTAAATTGGTAAGTATCTGAAATTGCTTCACAAACTATGGGAATATTTTTCCCTAATCTCAGATAATTGTTCTCAATCGAAACGTTAGTAGAGTCAATATCAAAGGGGACATAATTAGAACTTATCGAGAACGGATGGATAGAAGCTAATGATGAGGGAGTTATTCTCTCATTTGAGAACTAAATTTTTATTTAGATTTATCTATTTAAGCTTGATTTTCATTAATCAAACGTGAGATGTTAGAGATCATTTAAGCCTTGGGTTGTGCTTGTGTTTGATAAATATGATTCTCGGTTAATTCATGTAACTCATTTATATATATATATGGATCATTGTAGAAGAAAGCTCGAATATATATATATATATATACACACACACACACACACACACACACACACACACACACACATATATATATATATATATATATATAGAAAATACTGCTATATGCAAGCTTGTATTAACTAATTATTAAGTGTAGAATGGGTATTTTAGATTCTGAGGGGCAATCGATTTTTTTCGGGGAGGAGTAAGTGAACAAAATGTTGATGGTTCATAAGCCTAAAGTGCATGTCCTCTCGTTGAGATTCATGAATAACTCTCCGTCCCTAATTATTAGAAATTCATGATTTGATCGAGGCTCAAGTTATTAATTTCTAAATCTAAATCTGATAAATCTTGTTGGTTCTAAAGTCGAATTAGGTTCCTCCCATGTATAACTGGTTTATAACAACTGTAAGATTTACAAACAATTATTGGTATCGGAACTCTGCAAGATTTTTCTTTAATTAATTATTTCCGGGCTGCTTCTATTATAACTCTGTGTTCGAGTGGTTTCACGTAGTAAGACAGGATCAAGTCGCGAGTGTGGAGCTCTCATTCTTATAGTAAGCAATAAGTTTACTGACTCACTCAAGACAGTATATATCAAATACATGGATGAATATAAATTAAGACATTCACAATTTGAGTCACTCATACCCAGTAAGATCATGAACACCTAAATTCTAATTCTAGCATTGTAATGCAAGTGTTTTTGGTCACTGTAGCCTACCAATAGTTAAGACATAATTAATATGGATGCATCAATTTTTACCTTTAAGTGAGGAAAGGATGTTAATATTTTCATGAAGGATAGTCTCCAATTATTATTGTCTATGATGATCTGCTAGGGAACAGTGAAATGCCATACAATTTCTGAAAACTCTTGAGTATAGCCCATCAATATATATATATATATATATATATATATATATATATATATATATATATATATATATATATATAAATATATATATATATATATATATATATATATATATATATATATATATATTATATATATATATATATATATAGGACCTATAAGAGTTTTACCTTGCTAATGAATATCTTGTTTTACTAGTTGTCAGGTTGAATTTTCGATAAATGATTAATTAGCTTAGTGTTGAGTCATCAAGAACCAAGTTGTGTTTAGCCCAACTTCAATTTCAAATCTCAGTATGTTCAGTGTGCAAACAATTCAAACGTGTCCTATGGGCTAATCATAGTTTTCCCTATAGAGGAAGGACGGGACTTATTCATGTTATTAGAAATGTCACATTAGCTATGATTCAACCTAGCTATGTAAGACCCACCCTTGATCTTGGGTAAATTGAATTAGTAATTTATACCTTGGAAACTCTAAGCCTTAATTGTTCTCGAGTACTTGTTAAGGAATACCATTCTTTATTTTGTCCCTCTTGAATTAAACTTAACAGCATGGTAAATCCGTAAGCTTGAAAATCTTAAATGATCGAGTAGGTTGCCAATCACGGTTAAATTTAGAATCTTGTTGACCACCGTAAAACCCAACTAATTACTCGATCTATATTCTCAGAATTTATGCCAGTGTATAATTTTGAGATAAAAAAATATCTGATGATCAAGTTTCAGTGATGCGTGTCTCTCTACTGAGAGACTTGGGGTAACGTATCAATGAACAGGTAAATCTAATATAAGCAATGAGTTATGTGTGTGTGTGCGCGCGCGTTAGTACTTGCATATGTACAGGTTGCATACATATATGTTTGTACACAAGTGGTAGAGTATTCATTTACTAAGCATGATTAGAAATGAGTTAATAAGAGGTTATGAAAACTCACTTCTTACACTGATTCCTTCCTTCCATTCTATTTACAATCTGTGCGAAGTTGATCATCTTGAGGCAACTTAAAAATCCAAACTTGTAGCCCTCATGGTTGTGCTCATCCCTGGGTGAGAGATGCTTATCCCGCATCACGTTTTGGTGTTGCACAATCTCCACCCTCTTTAGTCTCTAGTGAATCGATAAACATGATATCAATTATCAACTAGTAATTATGACTTCAATGTTTATCGATCCATATTCCCATATTGTTGTATACTATATGAAATTCGAGATGTGTGTGTGTTTTGGGTAGAGTTATGTTGAAATTTTGTTGCTAATAATGGGTGAAACAACATGCTATATGAGATAACTCTAGTATGGTAACAGGCATGTGTATATAAGTTATTACTAGAGTTCCTTTGGAAAAAAAAAAGATAATTCTTGACAAAGAAGAGTCTTATATGAATTTCATGAACTTTTAATAGTTTGTAATTTGGATTTAAACTAGTGAATAACTCTCTTCAATCTTAGACAATAACCCGGTAAAATGGAATTTGGGGGGGAGGGGGGTCTAGCTTGATTGGGATTTAGTGAACTATCTATAACTAACAAGCATGATAAGACTCCAAGAATGGATTCGTACTTAGTCAAATTAATAATCAAATGACGGAGTATGTAAGCAAAATTCGTACCCATGTATAAGGCCTAACTATATACGTTAAAGAATATGCATTGAGAGTGCAAGTAATTATTTGTTTGTTGATGGAATGATTGACGTGATGGCGGATGGCTTGTGTGTGTCACATTGTATATGATTATTTCATTCATTATATATAGGAGGAAGGGGCCGGGCGGGAGCCGGTAGGAGGGGGAAGACGGTGTCATTATTCCATTGTGTGTGTATATATATGGAGGAAGGGGCCGTGCGATAGCCGGTAGGAGGGGGAAGACGGTGTTATTGTGATGCTATATATACATATATATATATATATATATCGGAGGAAGGGGCCGGGCGAGAGCCGGTAGGAGGGAGAAGACGGTGTTATCACACACATACATGTTGGAGGAGAGAGTACAGTAGAGGAGGTGAGGTCATGCCAGGTGCTGTTGAAGACTGCCAAGGATTCTACGATGAAAGGCGAAGGAACAGCGGGCAGGAAAAGCAGTAGAAGCAGAAAAAGACAGAGGTCGGTCGACCGATCCGGTCGACCGACGTGCACAATGTGCACAGGATTTGAGCGGTCGACCGGACCGGTCGACCGGAGAAGCTGTCTGCAGGAAACCCAACTCTCGGTTTGTTTCGGTCGACCGGTCCGGTCGACCGTGAGAGGGAGTCGGTCGACCGACCGGTCGACCGATAGTCGGATCTGGGCGAAAAACTGCTGTTTCGGGAAGTTATGTATTTAAGCTCTAATTGTAATTTTTAGGGTTTAGTGCCTAGAGAAAGAAAAGCTGCGGACTCTCTTGTACTCTAAGAGATCCAGAGCTATTGTAATCATCTTCCAAATTGAAATCTCTCTCCGTGGATTGCCCCGAGGACGTAGGCAAGTTGGCCGAACCTCGTTAGATCTGTTGTTTGCGATTGGGTTGTTCTTCTTGTTTTTGATTTCATTGTTCTGAGATTGAGATCTGATAGATCCTCTATTGGGTTGTTGTCTGTCGCGCACAACAAGTGGTATCAGAGCTTCAGGCTACGCTTGGGATTCTGAGGATTCGAAGGGCTCCAGATCTGATCAGGTGGAGATCGTGTGTCGATCTCAGGTCAGAGGTATTGGTGTTCGAGGAGATCGTGTGTCGATCTCAGGAGGACACAAGAAGGGCTTGTTGAATCAGTGATTGGAGTAGATCCGGTGAGAAACTCGATCTAGGGTTTCAAGAGGCAGGTAAAAATCTCATTTTATCTGAGTAAAGATCTATTTTCAATTGGATTATTCTTTCGCATAAATAGAGAATCAAAAGAAGACCTCAATGGCAGAAGAAACTACTTCCGTTAAAACAATGAATCACTCAAGGATCGAAGTTGTCAAGTTCAATGGAACTAATAATTTCGGGATGTGGAGGTGTGAGGTCATGGATGCATTGAATGCATAGAACCTCGAGGACACGCTCCTATTAGAGAGGAAGAAGACCACTACTACTGAGGAAGAGTGGGCGAAGATGAATAGGTCGGCATGTGGCTTGATACGTTCATGCTTGTCACAAGACATCAAATATCTTGTACAACATGAGACGTCAGTGAAGAAACTGTGGAATACTCTTGAGAAGAAGTACCTGACAAAGAGTGTGGAGTCTAGGTTGCAACTTAAGAGTAAGCTGTATCAGTTCAGGATGCAGAGGGGAAGCACAGTAAACGAGCACATCAACCGATATACGAAGCTTCTTACAGACTTGCTAAATGTGGATGTCACTGTAAGTGAGGAAGACAAGTCAGTTATTCTCCTGAACTCACTCCCACCGGAGGAGTATGAGACATTCACTATGACATTCATAAATGGAAGGCAAACCTTAGTTTATGATGAAGTGTCGTCAGCACTGATGAGTTATGAGACAAGGAAGAATGAGAGACATTCAGGTCGGTCTAGTTCATCAGCGGAAGCTTTGGAAGTAAGAGGCAGGAATTCATCGAGGAAAGGCAAGGAGGTAAGAGGAAGATCGAAGTTTAGGTCGGGCTTCAGGGATCTTAAGAAAAATCAGTGCATGTTCTGCAAAGAGATTGGGCACTAGAAGGTTGACTGTCCAAAGTACAAGGGGAAGAAGAAGGAATCAAAGTCTGAGGCAAATCTGGCAAGGGTGACAAAAGCTACAAGCGGAAATCACAGGCAGATGGAGCAGATTCAGATTCTTCAGAGTTCTCTTTTTCAGTGACTACTCCTGTTGTAGGTTACTCGGTAGATAAAGAGTGGATCCTGGACACAGGTGCTACATATCATGTATGCCCTAATCGAGATTGGTTTACCAGTCTTGAGAAGTTGGAGGGGTGTTCGGTCGTCATGGGCGACGATCATCCGTGCATCATGGAGGGTGTAGGCACTATTCCGATCAGGATGTTTGACGGGATGGTGAGGGAGCTGAAAGAAGTGAGATATGTACCTCAGCTGAAGAGGAACTTGATCTCTGTGGGTGCTTTGGAATCATTGGGGCTCAGTGTGTCTATTAAAGAAGGTGTTCTTAAAATGACAAAGGGCTCAATGGTGGTGTTGAAGGCCGACCGTCGGAACAATTTGTATTACTTGAAGGGTAGTACAGTGACAGGGCAGGTGGCAGCTTCTACCAGTCAGAAGGAAGATCTAACCCGGCTATGGCACATGAGGCTGGGACATGCAGGGGAGAAATCGATGCAAGCTCTTGTGAGAAAAGGGCTGCTGAAGGGTGCAGAGACCTGCAAATTGGATCTGTGTGAACATTGCATCATCGGCAAGAAGACGAAGGTGAAGTTTGGTACAGCTTCACACTGCACCGAAGGCATTCTTGATTATGTTCTCACGGATGTATGGGACCTTCCAAGACTGCATCAATTGGAGGTAACCACTATTTTGTGTCGTTCATTGATGACTATTCTAGGCGATGTTGGGTGTACACCATGCGACACAAGAATGAAGTCCTAGAATTGTTTGTGAAGTGGAAGGTTAATCAGGAAAGGAGTACGGGAAGAAAAGTCAAGGTCCTTCGTTCTGACAACGGAGGAGAGTACAAGTCAGACCCTTTCCAGAAGCTATGTCTTGATGAGGGCATAGAGAGGCACTTCACAGTGAGGGAAACTCCGCAACAGAATGGGGTGGCTGAAAGAATGAACCGGACTTTGCTAGAGAAGGTTCGGTGCATATTGTCCAATGCAGGATTACCAAAGAAGTTCTGGGCTGAAGCTTTGGGGTATGCATGCCATCTCGTCAATAGGTTGCCGTCATCTGCAATAGGAGGGAAGACCCCTCTTGAAGCTTGGTCGGGTAAAGCTGCTGAAGATTATGATGTGCTCCGGATATTTGGATGTCCAGCCTACTATCATGTCAGAGAAGACAAATTGAATCCGAGAGCGAAGAAAGGAGTGTTTGTTGGCTTCAAGAAAGGAACCAAGGGGTTCAAGATCTGGGACCAACAGGACAACAAATTCATAATCAGCAGGGATGTCACATTTGATGAGGCCTCTATGATGAAGCCTACGGTCTCTCAGCAGGTGGAGACCAACAAGACCAAGGAGCTATTGCAGCAGGTGGAGAGTGATGCAAATCCACCATCTCTAGAGGACACAGTGTCAGTAAAGATCATCCCTGAGGTGACACAGGGAGGTGATCAAGTTGCAGAAGAAGATGCTGAAGTTGTTGAAGAGGATCAGGAGCAGGTCATGGGTACTGTTCCAGATACTACTGCAGTTGGAAGACCAAGGAGGAATGCTAGGAGACCTGGCTGGCTCACTACAGACATGGTGATTGCTTATGCACTTTCAGTTATTGAAGAGGCCATTCCATCTACTTTCAGGGAAGCTGAAATCAATTCAGAAGCTGAGTTATGGAAAGGGGCTATGAATGAAGAGATGCAGTCTCTTTATAAGAACAACACATGGGAACTGACCAAGTTGCCCAAGGGGAAGAAAGCCATAGGGTGTAAGTGGGTATTTGCTAAGAAGCAGGGATCACTCCAAGAAGATAAAGTGCGCTACAAGGCAAGGCTGGTGGCTAAAGGCTACGCACAGAGAGAAGGGATCGACTACAACGAGGTGTTCTCCCCAGTTGTTAAACACTCGTCTATTCGGATCCTATTAGCCTTGGTGGCGCAGAACGAGTTGGACCTTGACCAACTTGATGTGAAGACCGCCTTTCTCCACGGCGATCTTGAGGAGGAGATCTACATGACTCAGCCCACTGGTTCCAAAACTGCAGGGAAAGAGGAGTTGGTATGTAAGCTGAAGAAATCGCTGTACGGTTTGAAGCAGTCTCCAAGACAGTGGTACAAACGATTTGACAGCTTCATCAGGAAGAAGAAGTACACAAGAAGCCATTTCGATCCATGTGTGTACTACAACAAGTTACCATCGGGTGAGTATATCTATCTACTACTTTACGTAGATGATATGCTAATTGCTTCTAGGTCAAGATCTGCAATTGATTCTCTAAAGAAGACTTTATCGTCCGAGTTCGAGATGAAGGACCTGGGGGAAGCAAGGAAAGTATTGGGTATGGAGATCAAAAGGGACAGGGAAGCTGGCAGAATAAGCTTGACTCAGAAAGGCTATCTGGAGAAGGTACTGCAGAGGTTTAATATCGGGAAAGATACTAAGACTGTTAGTACACCAATGGCGCCGCACTTCAAGTTGTCAGCGAAGATGTCTCCAAGGAATGTTCAAGAGCGTGAGCATATGTCTCATGTTCCATATGCCAATGCAGTGGGTAGCTTGATGTATGCAATGGTGTGTACGAGGCCAGATATTTCACAGGCAGTCTCCATGGTGAGTCGATACATGCATGATCCTAGACAGAGTCATTGGGAAGCTGTGAAATGGATTCTGAGATACATCAAGGGAACTGTTGATGTAGGCCTGGTATTTGAGAAGGACAACACCGGAAAGCAGGAATGCATAGGTTATGTGGATTCAGACTATGCAGGTGATCTTGACAAACGCCGGTCGACGACGGGATATGTCTTCACATTCTCACAGGCACCGGTGAGTTGGCGCTCCACACTTCAGTCTACCGTCGCGTTGTTGACCACAGAGGCTGAATATATGGCTTTGACAGAGGTTATGAAGGAGGCAATCTGGCTTCAGGGATTGCTTGATGATCTGGGCGTGGAACAGGATATTTTGAAGATAAACTGTGACAGCATGAGTGCCATCTACTTGGCAAGGAACCAGGTCTATCATGCAAGGACGAAGCATATTGATGTCAGGTATCATTTTGTACGGGAGATTCTAGAAGAAGGTGACATTGACTTGTTGAAAGTTCACACTTCGGAGAATCCAGCCGATATGCTTACAAAGGTGGTGTCGGGAGTAAAGTTTGCACACTGCAAAGACTTGCTCCAGATCCTTCAGGTGAATTGAGCTTGCTGAAGCTCATTTGGATGAACTACGGATGGCTTGATCCCTTGGGCAAGGGGTACGTAGGCAACCAGATTGGTGCAGCCGCTATTGAGTCAGTGTTCGGCTCAGATTTAACAATCTTCACCGAGGTGGAGAATTGTTGGAGGAGAGAGTACAGTAGAGGAGGTGAGGTCATGCCAGGTGCTGTTGAAGACTGCCAAGGATTCTACGATGAAAGGCGAAAGAACAGCGGGCAGGAAAAGCAGCAGAAGCAGAAAAAGACAGAGGTCGGTCGACCGGTCCGGTCGACCGACGTGCACAATGTGCACAGGATTTGAGCGGTCGACCGGACCGGTCGACCGGAGAAGCTGTCTGCAGGAAATCCAACTCTCGGTTTGTTTCGGTCGACCGGTCTGGTCGACCGTGAGAGGGAGTCGGTCGACCGACCGGTCGACCGATAGTCGGATCTGGGCGAAAAACTGCTGTTTCGGAAAGTTATGTATTTAAGCTCTAATTGTAATTTTTAGGGTTTAGTGCCTAGAGAAAGAAAAGCTGCGGACTCTCTTGTACTCTAAGAGATCCAGAGCTATTGTAATCATCTTTCAAATTGAAATCTCTCTCCGTGGATTGCCCGAGGACGTAGGCAAGTTGGCCGAACCTCGTTAGATCTGTGTTTGCGATTGAGTTGTTCTTCTTGTTTTTGATTTCATTGTTCTGAGATTGAGATCTGATAGATCCTCTATTGGGTTGTTGTCTGTCGCGCACAACAGCACACACACACACACACATATATATAGAGTGGAGGAAGGGGCCGAGCGGGAGCCGGTAGGCGGGGGAAGACGGAGAATCTCACATTTCATTGGTGATGTGTATATCACTAAGTATGATATTCGAATACTGTGAAGTGTAGTGTGATTGTGTAAGATTTGTATTATCTATATAGATAAGCTATACGTATGATGATATAGGGTGATATTGCGATGTTTTATCGCCGAGGCAGATAAGTATCCCCATAAATTTTGAGTATGATTGTTGTACTTCGATATAATATATGAGATACGTGGAATACTTGCTGACAGTACTTACGGCAGAATCATGTATAAGCTATAATTAGCGGAGCAAGTATTTTTAAGGAATTCCTAGGCCATATAATATGCAACAGAAAAACTAAAGAAAGTTAAAGAGAATCGGTTACTAGACAAGTGAGACCATCACACAGACTATATAGATCATTGTGTTAATTATTCATTAAAGGTATTGCTTTTTCTCGTTCTATTTTGTTCATCTATATTGCTATAATTGTTGAAGAAAACTTGCTCCTTCTTATTTGTGTTTTCCTCCTTTGATACATTTTGATTCTCCACTCACTGAGCTGTCGAGCTCACTCCCCTACAGACTGATATGTTGACAGGTTGCTTTGAGGCAGGGGCCCAGTTTAAGCTGCGAGGAAACTTTGCTTGGAACCCGTTTTCTTTTGTGTAATTTAATCGTGTTGAAATTCTTGAGTATTTGTGCTTATTGATATTATGGGTTAGATGTGAGATAGACAGTTGATCTTGTATATATATGTTCAGAGGTATTTGGAAATAGTTTCATTTCAAGTTGACATCAGATATAGTTTTATTGATTGGTGATATTGAAATATGTATTCTTAAGGATGTACTATGGAGTTAATTGTGATGATCATCATAAGTTGAAATTGTACCAGTACTGCATTATTTTTGAAAACTGAGAGGTGTACTCTCGAGCTCATTATGTTCTGATTTTTAGAATGTTATATATGGATAAGTAGGCGAGGTAAAGCCGAAATATTATTCTGATTGAGTGGGTGATTGTTGAGTTTAATTTATGTAATTGGATTGAGATAAGCCGTTTAGGCTGATGTTGATGTATATTGTATTTGGGACAAGTGCCGAAAAAACAAAGGAGATACTACCGAAATTTTTAAGAAATTATAGATGATTATGATAATCCGTTGATCAATAAAGATGTTTATGTTAGTTGAGGTTATTAAACTGGGACCGTTACACCGTGACCTGAAAACATCAATCTGTGGTGGGATGAGCTCAACAGCTCAGTGAGTGAGATCAGTCAAGTCAGAGTTTGTATTATATACTTTTATAATTCAAGTTTGATGCAGTTGAATAAATTTCAAGAATCAGTTTCAATATTTTCTTACTTATGGTGGATACCGCAACTTAATGAATCATATATTCTTTCTATTATCTGATACTTTCTATATGTATTCTTCTGATTATACATGACCAATTTCATTAACATACAGTTTTAAGAATTATACAATACTTGACCTACTCGTCAATCTCTTATAATCACCTCTCATGTTTTCAGTTTCTAACATGTTCGAATTTCACATATAAGTCATGGACACGACACAACTCTTGTAGAGTATAATCTTACTCACTAGATTAGTTTACAGTTCGTTATTGCATCCCCCCAATATACATATGACATCACATACTGCTCATAATAGTATCCAATTATAACTGTGTTTTGATACATGAAGAAGTATGAGACACTCACATCTATATACTGAATGTCACAACAATCTATTTACCATATGTCATAAACAACTACATGCATACACTAGGTGCCATACATATTAACATCCTTAATTCTGTTATCATAAACAATCATATGCATATACTAGGTGTCGTACCTATTAACATCCATAATTCGGATATCATAAACAATCATATGCATATACTAGGTGTCGTACATATTAACATCCATAATTCGGATATCATAAACAATCATATGCATATACTAGGTGTCATACCTATTAACATCCATAATTCAGATATCATAAATAGCCACATCCATATACTAGATGTCATAAATAATCACACCCATATACCAGATGATATAAATAATCACATCCATACATGAGATGTCACAACCGTACTTTCATGCATACTTCAATAGAATAATAGCAATTCTCCCCTTCGATCACCTCCGGTTCAACCCGGTACCTTCCTCTAATACAATAAATAACGGCAAAACTCCCCTTCGATCACCTCCGGTTCAACCCGGTCCCTTCCTCTAATACAATAAATAATGGCAATACTCCCCTTCGATCAGCTCTGGTTCAACCCGGTCCCTTCCTCTGATAGAATACATGATATCATATACATACTTATGCATATTTCTTATCACAAAAGCATTCACATTCATACCGATGTGTCACTCAGTCAAGTTCATGGGATTTCATTTCTTAACTCGTTAGTTTCGAGGAATTCTTATCATATTTAAGAGGTACTAAACACACACATGCGTACAACTTAATGATCTCAATATTTTACCGGTCAAGTTCTAATTCGTAGTACTAGTATTCACTTTTCCTAATCATAATACTTATTCACCTTTTATCATTTAGCTAACCTCCCGGATCCATTATCAATTGCCTATTTTATCATCACGCAGATGTCTATTGGTTATAACTTATTTGAATCAGAAATTTTTCATCCCTTCTGATACAAGTAATGGTTACACAACAATTCTGATATCACATGAATTATTAACACTTTCGATATTATAATTAACCTTATTTCAATCAAAGACTGATTATAGTACTTTTATTTGGTACGGCTCAAGGTTAACCCAGATTTCACCATTGCTGGTTATATATTAATGATTAACAGTTTTTTTATTTTTGTTAATTACTAGCCAAATCATCCTCTGCGTTCACATATGAATTCAACCGCACAACATATGCATACATACTTATACGCATATCACTTACTAATACTAGATTTCTAATCACATTGACACGACGCTTAATCTTTCGTTCATATCACAAACTTTCAATTATTTAGGTAATTATCTAACTCTTACCGATTAGATATAATTGATGTCACTATAAAGATGTGACTTTCAAGCCTAATAGAGGGCTCCGATGTTCTGATAAATCAATTACCAAGATACCCGAAAGTCTCTAATGCATAAAGTAGGTGTACCACAATACTAGTTCAATACTATCAGTATTTGTTTTTTTGATATCGAATTATCCATCTCTAATCGATATACTTAATATTAAGTTGTCAGATTTACTCAATACTGACTCTAACTGATTTTTACTAGTTTAATTACTCACTTGATACTTATACACCATTATCGGTTACCCATTATCTTACTTTCATCAGACTTGATCTTATTCAGTAGTTTTTCATTAATAATCATTGATCGCTAAAAAGTACAATATCTACTTACGAGTTCTAGTCCAAAAGTATTATTTTAACCTCTCTTTAGGTTTGATGAATCTTAATTATTTGTCCATCAAATTGCTTTCAGTGGCTACCGATTAACAACATAATCGATATATATATAAATATGTAAGCCATCCGATGTCCTTTGATGCCGCATGTGTGCAAGTTGATACATAAAATCACATTATGAGCATATATATATATATATATATCATGAAACACAACAAATACGAAAACGGTATCCATGAGATCAATACTCAACATACTACATAATATGTTAGTATCATGTGTACTTAGCCTAACAATAAGCTTTTGATATTCAAGTTATTTGTCAAGCATGTCCGATAGTGCTACGAATTTAGTTGCTCTAATTCGATTCATTATCAATTACTTTGATCAATTTCATTATCGGTTCACGTTCACAATTGATAATTAACCAAAATGTCCCGATTCTATCCGAGTTATCAATATTAACAAAACTTTCAATAGTTTAATCAGTACGCTACTTCTATCATACTGTGTCAATTACATATATCTCATTTAACAGAGCTACTTTTATCATACTGCATCAATTACATGTATCTCATTTAACAGAGTTTTCTTTATCACAGTTATGTCAAGTTGCTCGAAGATAAAACCCCAATTTCATTTGCTTAGTTCAATTTCTAATATCAACCTCGGATTTTCGCTTATACCAGCATCAGTATAACTGATTCTATAATTATCCAATTATGATTGATGTGTCTCAAGTAATCTTTTGTCTTAACTAATTTCTAATTATTTCTTATTAATTAATAAATATCCATGATCTGTAATCGATTTTTCGTTGTCACTGTTTAGTCTACTCATCGGGTACACCGGTATTAACCAACCACCATCAGATTATTATTATCCATAACTACAAATTTCATAACAGCTTGGATATCACTTGCATATAATATCAATTTTCACTTAACTAACATCATTATTATCTTAATAGTCAATACACATGCAATTATAATATTTAATGAAATCGGAGGTAGACTTTACCCACTTAACAATTTCAGGTTAAGTAACTTCAATATTCATCACAGAAGGATAGATGGTATTAGCTGAAGATTTATACTTAACAATTTCTATCAAAACTCAGTACTTAATTATTCGGTTCTTAATTCTAGTAAATATTCGCAACATATACATAATGCTCAGAATTTCACAAACATATAACTTATGTGGTATTTGTGTATGTTCATCCATATTAATACACTATGGGCGATTAATGGTCAAGTCTATACGAATTATAAATGGCAAGACACAACTTGATATCATACCCGCATCTATATATATATATATATATATATATATATATATATATATATATATATATATATATATATATATAACACGCCCGCAATTCATTATTCGGGATATCCTATTGGATTTCGGTTCCACAACAATCATTCACTTTTATAATATTTATCACAATCATCGTAATAATAACATTTTAGCTCCATTGGATCAATATTATCAATAATTTCTCAATAATAACTATTTCTAAATTGGGAAAAATAATACTTGAGTTAGGACTTTCACTCACCAGCATCTAATAAATTCTTAAATGATCAATACCACATACAGATACAGAGGATGTGTAACTCTCATTTTCACGATCACAACGGCTCAAAAATCGTCCGAATCTGACTTCAGATGGCCAAGATATGTTTGGAAACCAAAATCAATATAAAATGTTAGATACGTAATAACTGAAAATATTCAGGGGGCTGTTTGTAATTTTTCAGGGCCTCAAAACAATTTATTTAATCTCACAGGGGTTAAAATGAAATTTTACCTTATAAAAATGGAAACGGGTTAAATTCTTAACGGGTTGGGTCGGGTTAACTTTAAAACCCAAACCCGAAATCCATTATGGGTTCCCCCCAATTCGTAGTAGCAGCAGCAGCAGCAGCCGCTTGTTGCTGCTGCCCTCACGGCGCCCGCCGCCTGGCCAGCGCCGCTCCGACGCCCTTGCCGCGGCGAGGTCCCAAAGAGAGAGACGAAGGGAAGAGAGAGATAAGGGAGGAAGAGAGGGGTGGGGGCCTGCCGCTCCCCCCACCCCCCCATGGTCGGCCGGTCGCCGGCCTCCGGCCCTGCTCCGGCCTGGCGCCGGTCAAACCCGAAAGAGAGAGAAAGTGAGAGAAGATGAGAGTGAGAGAGAGAGGGAAGGAAGATGAGAGTTTTATCTCTCTTTCCCCTACCTACTCCCGCCTACTCCCATTCTTCCCATACTTCCCCCATACCCCAATCAATCAAATCTTATTTTTATTTTATTTTATATTTTTATTTTTCTTTTCTTTTTCTTTCTTTCTTCATCTCCCCAAATCATTAATACAATCATAATTAGGATTAAATACCAATACCTAATATTTATATGAGTATTTCATGCAGTATATACATCTGTGTATTTTTATATATTTTTCTGCATTCCGCTATTCATAAATATTAAATAAATAATATCAAAGGAATATCTGGTAATATACCGATTATCGATCTCCTTATTAGTATAATCCAACAATTTAGAAATACACAGAATGAACCCGATTTATAATATTCAAGTGTTACACACACTTATATCGGCGTACAAAAACATACATAATATCAATGTTTCCTCATATCAATTAATCCGATATGATTTATAAAATTTATATTTATTCCGAATTTCCACGAATGAATTACTGAGAATTATTTAACACAGAAACAAATAGTTTAAAAATCATAAGAATTCATGAAAAATATTTTTCACCCATCGATAATATATTAACCCAGAGTTTAATACCCGGGTGTTACAGCTTGTATAACTGGTTTTGTCATATTTACTTTACTTGATGCCTCATCCTCGCTCATGTGTGTCTGTGCTCACGACACGGTTTTCAATACATGCACTTTAACTCAGATTTATCGATACACGTGTGATTGACCCTGCACGCCACTTGACTATCATCTCACAACTCGTTGGAAAGTTCTGACTCTCATGGATCTGCATGTCTAGATCTTGGAGCTTGAACCGTGATGGACTTCTTGGTGATCAGAGTTGCACAACGGTAGCGTCGTGGATTTGCAGTTGACCAATCCAGGGCCCTATCCTTCCAGCCCCTTGCTCATCTCTTGAGTTTTCCTTTTATAGCTAGTGAGCGCTTTTTGTACTGCTCAAAATTGAAAATCTCTTTGTATTCTCACATTTGCATCTATCGACGATGTAATATTTTTGTAATATTGTGTCACATTCTATGATAACTTTGTAATTATACTCATATGTTGGAATGTATAATGCATCACGTACTTTTGTACTCTGATTCTTGCCTCTACCGATGCATAGCGTATATATGTGAGGATATTTTCGACTGCGTGTATACGTCGCAGTAACGTCTCCGTACCCCCAGGATCGGGGCATTACACTCCTAAATGACGGAGTCTTGCCCAACAAATCTCTCCGAACGTAACCTACATGAGTCCTCTATACCTTGATGGTTGTCGATCGAGAAACTCCTAAAAAAGGGAGTCTTGCCCGACGAACCTCTCCGAACGTAACCTACATGGGTCCTCTGCACCCTGATGACTGTCGATTGGAAAACTCCTAAAAGACAGAGTCTTGCCCGACGAACCTCTCCGAACGTAACCTACATGGGTCCACTACACCCGAAAGGTAACCGATCGAAAAACTCCTGAAAGACAGAGTCTTGCCCTACGAACCTCTCCGAGCGTAACCTACATGGGTCCTCTAAACCCTTACAGTTACCGATTAGAAAACTCCTGAAAGACGGAGTCTTGCCCGATGAACCTCTCTGAGTGTAACTTACATGGGTTCTCTACAACCTGAAGGTTATCGATCAGAAAACTCCTAAAAGACGGAGTCTTGCCCTATGAACCTCTCCAAATGTAACCTACATGGGTCCTCTACACCCCGACGGTTACTGATAGGAAAACTCTTGAAAGACGGAGTCTTACCCGACGAACCTCTCTGAAAACCTACACGGATCCACTACATCCTGATAGTTATTGACCAGGAAACTCCTGAGAGACGGAGTCTTGTCCGGTGAACCTTTCCGAATGCAACTTACATGGGCCCTCTGCACCCTAAAGGTTACCGACCGGGAAACCCTGACAGACGGAGCTCCGCCCTAGCAGGTGGGCTTCCCCTCAACTGTGAATCCCCTCGTAGCTGCCACGAGGGGGCCACACACTGAGTCATTCCATGTGCTACAAATTAAGACGGCTCCAAAGGAGTAACAAGATCACAATCACAAGCAAGACAAGATTTGAACAAAACTATCATTGAATGTCTCTTCTATGTATTACAAAGTTTCTGGATTACATCTCTCCTCTTACAAATGCGGATACATCTAACAAATGTGACATAAGTACAAGTTTCGATTTTACATGTATGCATTCTTCCTATGAGAGAAAGCAGAGGCGCTCATTGTCACGTCACCGACCGTGTCCTGGTGATTACTCCTGAGTAAGCAATCATCAAAGCTGAACCAGTGCAATACTGAGAACTCCCAGGAAAACCACCAGCAGGGAAATCACGACCAAATTACAGACTGAAACCTGTAAGGTGAAGGAAGATACCTATGCCAGGACCGTAACTCTACAGCGGAGACGGATAAGGAGGCGACACCCCATAAGAGCACAGACGATCAACCCTTGATATCAGATCCGTTGTCGAATACCCTTATACTCCTTACTACATGCTTGCTGCAAGAAAAGAAAGGGGGGTCAAACTCAAACATTTCCACAGTCTGCTCTGACCAAATGCCAGACGTATAGACCAAGCAGAAGATAGTTCATTCCTTACCCATCCCTGCAGACAGGCCTCCTCGCAAGAATTGAGACTTCTTGGTGAGCCCATCGCAAGAACTGAAACTCTCTGACAAACAGACTTCCAAATGGTAGGAGTGCTATAGGAATCACCGCTCATTCCATCTCCTTTCTCCACCGAATGAAGAACGAAGGAGACATCGTTGCTTACAAACCAAAAGAAGGCTTTAAACAGTAGGAAATTTTCAAGAAGCAGACCAGATCACTCCTGAAGAATCCCACCCAATATATAGTGGGAAGAAACCCAAAAGCCTACCTCCTAGGTTCCGAATCCCAAAGGAAGATGAAGCGCCGCTCCACTGGGATCCTACACGTATCATAGAAGAAGAGACCCAAACCGTCATGCCAGATACGCCATCCCTTCCTCGAAAGACGCCCATATTCATAAGAGACGGTTACCTTCTCAATGCCGCCACTTCAGATATGCAGTACCCACCTCGAACACAGTGTTGTACGAAAGCGATAATTTGATCAGCGTTGCGTCGATGCGACGCACATTTAAAGCTTTGCCAGGCTATATTGCTATGCACACCACTACAAGACAAAACCTGAAGTGACAACAGACACCTTCGGTCCAGGCCCATAAAGTCCTAATTTCATTTTGCTCGCCTCTACATTGGAGACTCCGAGAACCTGATATTCCCCGAGGAAGGGTTTCCGATCTCTTCCAAAGAAAAGAAAGCAGAAGGGGCATCTGTAATGGTCACTTTTTGACCCTCTCATGATTGTGACACATGTCCAGTCAATTTTCGACAGATGTACGACGTGTGGTTACTTTCAGAGCATTTAACCCAGTATATTCACCCATTCTGGATTTTGAACAGGTTAAGTGATTAACATAAGAATCAAATATGATTATAAAAATCTCTATCCTTAAATCCAATCCTAATTCAAATGAGGTAGTAACCTCCCGGGGGCAGTTAATCCTTACCTGTAGCCGAGAATGAACCACAAGATAGAGATGGATTCTTTCCTATATTGATTCAAATCGGGGCGTTCAGATCGGCCCTTAGCATGATAAGAGATTTAGGTATTCAAACTGAACAGGAGTCTTTAACCTTATCTATTTGACATGACTGTATAAATAGAGGACCCCTTCTAACGAGAAGGGGGTCACGTTCACCCGAATTTAGAGAACCCCTTGTAATCACCATTGATATAGTGAAATTTCTCTCTGTGATTTTTCCCTTTCGAGTTTTACCCGTCTTTTTATTGTGTTTGTGATTGACTTTTTCTGTGATTTGGCTACATTCACTTTCCTATTTTGGTGTGTGCAATATGTGTGTGTGTGCGCGCGCGCGCGCGTGAATATATGTGTGTGTGTGTGTGTATGTGTGTGTGTGTGTGTGTATATGTGTGTGTGTGTGTGTGTGTGTGTATGTATATTTTTTAAATCTGTCCAAGTATCCAGGGCCCACAACGCTGATAACAAGGGTAGACCCTGACTAATCATGTGGGTCTCATGCACCCCACGCACAGGGGAAGTTTCCCTAGCGGAACAGGGTAAACCATAGCCATTTTGACTCTCAGGCGCTAAATGTCTACTGCGGGCCTCGAACCCAAGTCACTTGGGGAGCAAACCCAATGACTTGCCACTAGGACACTGGCAGGGACGTGTGTGTGGTTTGGTATATGTATGTGTGTGTGTGTGTGTATGTGTGTGTGTATTTTTTTGAAATCCGTCCAGGTATTCGAGACCCACAACGCAGACAACGAGTGTAGTCTCCGACTAATCCTGCGAGTCTCGCGCACCCCACGTCCAGGGGAAGTTTCTGTACGCGGAACAGGGTAAAGCAGAGCCATTTTGACTCTTAGGTGCTAAATGTCTACCACGGGCTTCGAACCCAAGTCACTTGGGGAGCAAACCCAACGGCTTGCCACTAGGACACCAGTGGGAACATGTGTGTGTGTGTGCGCGCGCGCGCGCGCGTGTGTGTGTGTGTGTGTGTGTGTGTGTATGTATAGAGATACATGTAAGTGTATATATGAATGTATACATACACATCTATGTGTATATATGTATGTATACGTATACATCAATGTGTGTGTGTGAGCACACACACACACACACACACTCACAGATTTATGTATATATATAGAGTTATATACATATATGTGTATATAAGGGGGGTGGGGGGTGTGTGGAGAAAGCTGATACATGTGTCCGATCCGGCGTAATTCTCGTTTGGTTCATGTAGCCTACCCCAAATACTTGGGACAAATGGCTTAGTTGTTGTTTTGTGTGTGTGTGTGTATACTTGTGTCCTTCCAAAATGATTTGAACTTGAATCCTTCCAACTCAAATACAACCCTCCGACATTCGAATACAAGAACCACTCCGTTGAAGTTGATCTATATTATTTCAAGTATGTATAAACCAAAAATCAAGTGTTTGAATACTTTTTGTCTATCCATCAAGCGACGCAAAATGGACGGCCCGAAAGTAGTGAGTTGGTTAGATCTATGTCTTTAAGCATACAAATTCTCGATTCGGCCATTAGATCTATGTCTTTTGACATACAAATTCTCGATTCGACCATTTGATTATGATCTAAACATTTAAAAACCCCTACAAATCAATTTTGTTAGATTTCTAATGTTCTACACCGTTAAACTAAGCAACTCACGATTTAGGTGATCCGTTTTTCTCCTACTTGATGTATGGGCAAAAAGTATTCAAAAAAACATTTGATTTTTGTTTATAGATACTTGAATTAATATAGATCAACTTCAATAGAGGGAATCTTGTATCCGAATGTCGGAGAGTTGTATTTGAATTGGAAGAATTCGGGCTCAAATCCTTTGAAAGGACACAAGTCTACAGACGCGCGCGCACACACACAAATGTATGAAGGTTGAATCTGCACGCTAAGCAAAAACCTGCCAGTTTAATATTCGGCACAGCCTGTTACACATTCCAGTTTGACAGGATTTGTTTCTTAGCAACTGGCCTATCAACTTTCCAAGTACAAGTTCTTAGAAGCTCCCTAATGTCTTCATATAATCTGCGAAAAACCATAAATTATGGCTCTCCTTAAGTTGAAAGATTCTGAAATTCTCTCTTTCCAGATATGCCATGTAACAACAGCAAGTGTCAACTTAGCAAGCATAGTAGACCTGGTCTTCTCCTTGAATATTGTCTGTATAAGTATAGCTTCATCTTTCGATGTACCAAAAGTACCTTGTAAACCCAATTTGAGCTTAATCTTTCAATGTACCAATAGTACCTGGTAAACCCAATTTGAGCCTGCACAATGACCTTAAGTAAGTAGAGTACTGACATTCAAAAAATAAATGACTGATACTTCTGGACATTGGTGACACAGCACACAACAGTCAGTGTCTGTTACACCAATAGCTTTCAAGAAGTCTCTAGTCAGTAATTTACCATGTAGAGCTCTCAACAAACAAACAGCCATCTTAGGACTGTGCGAGGGTAACCATATAAAGCTTGCCAGCTCAAAATATGGCTACACAGTTCTAACTTTCTCCCATGCTGATTTAAAAGAAAACAGACTTGAACTGGTGTGAGACCATCTACAGTTATCCTCATTGTCAGAACTTGGAATAGGTTGATGTCTGATGATGTTCCAAATTGGAGAAGAACGTCGTCCAAAATAGTCCACAGACCAGAAATTATAATTTCTGATACTGTCAGTTTGTTTAAGTGTTGTGGCAAAACAGTACCAGCAAAGTAGCTAATCAAAGGACTATTTTCTGATGGCACCCAAATATCACGTAGCAGAGAGGTATTTTTGCCATTTCCCAAAAACTTTAGTCATATGTGGTAAGGTCTCATTCTTCAGACTACAAACCCACTTCCATATACCAGAATGTAAAATGTTAGAATTAGCCTGAGATAAATGCTTACCAAGTATATAATGATTCCTCATTCATTGTGCCCAGAGAGATTTAGAAGTTACAAAGTCTCCAAACAAGTCTTACCTGCAGCTTTGTTAATGTCACTGAGCCTTCTAATACCCACTCCATTTTTTGATCTACACATATCTTGCCAACTCCACCCATGCATCCCATTGTTCCAAACAAAGTTAGAGAAAATCCCCTCCAACTCCTTTAATACAGAACAAGGTAACTTAAAAGACATGGTAACTTAAAAGAGAGGGTACAACATTGTGTAATACACATTTGACAAGTTCCACTCTTCCTGCAAAAGAAACGGAAGAAAGCTGCCAACCTTCTATTCTACTTCTCACCTTATCAATAAGTAGGTGCAAAATGCCTGGGTTTGGGATAAACTCTAGTAAGAGGCAAGCCCAAGTATCGTATATAGGAAGTTGCCCTGATGAAACACCTAGGATATCAGCAATATCCTCCTTGTGACAACAGCCTTTACTGAAAAAATCCTTGCTTTTTCCCTTTTTTGATAACCAATCCAATGTACCACTCAAGTATCTGAAGAGCAAAGTTCAAATCATTACCAGATCTCCTATCCCCCTTGCAATAAACCAACATATCATCCGCAAATAACAGATGAGAAAGCAACATTTTGCCATTTTTCCTTAGAGGGCTAATGTCACCTGATGCAATAGCAATGTCCATTGTAATAGACCAAAATTTCATCACCAGCACAAAGAAACATGGGGAGAGAGGATCCTTCTGCCTCATCCCCCTGTTGCTTTTAAAAAAAACCATGAGGAGAACCATTAAGCATAACTAAGAATGTAGGTGAGGACAGACACTCCTTAATCCAGTTAAGCCATCTATAAGAAAATCCCATACAGTGGAGTGGAACAGATAGTAAACCACCATGGGGTTGCTGAAATCTCTAACAAGCTCATGAGCAAGAAGAGAGGCATCTTTGATCATCCTGCCTTTGAGAAAAGCACTCTGGTTTGTAGATATAAGCTCTCCTATCACTTGTTGAAGTCTATTAGACAACACCTTAGAGATTAGCTTATATAGAGTGTTGCAACATAATATAGGCCTGAAATCATTTGAGTGAGTGGCATTAGAAGTTATAGGCACCAATGTAATAAATGTATGGTTTACCTCAGTGAGAAGTTTTCCAGATTTGAAAGAATGAATGAAAGACCTTGCATATATCTCCTCCAATCATATCCCAATTTCTTTGGAAAAAATATGCATTATAGCCATCAGGCCCTGGAGCCTTGTCAGGATGCATCTGAAACATTGCTTCTTTAATTTCCAGATTAGTAACATCTCTACTATGCCATTTAGAAGCTTCCACAGTTAACTTCCTCTTGACAACCACTTGTGGAAATATGTTGCAATAGGAATCTTGGTAGAATAACTGTTTGTAAAAGGCTGGAGCATGCTCATTAATGGTATTTATATCAGTAACAGCTTTCCCCTCTTCAGTAATCAATTGGTATATATGATTCCTAGCAAGATTAGCTTTCACAACAGAATAAAAGAATTTAGTGTTCCTGTCCCCAAGATGCATCCAAGACTCCCTACTCTTTTGCTTCCATTGATCCTCTTCCTTAACAAGCCAAAATCCCAATTCTTACTGCAAGCTGAGCTCTTCATTCTGAAGTAGGCATATATACATATAGGTATGTATACATATGTATATACATATATATATATAGGTATGTATACATATGTACATATAGGTATGTACACACACACACACACACACACACACGTGTGTGTGCGCGTGTGTGTGTGTGTGATAATTACTCCTCGGTTGCCACTTGGCCCATCTCTCATCCTCAAGTACCCCAAGATGATGTTGTTGTGGTTTCAGGGGAGGACACCCCCACGATCGGATCGACTGGAGCGGCGCAGCGGAAACAAACTACATGATCTACTAAGGCAACGTGAAAAGAGAAGAAGAAGATATTCCAAAGTATATAGAAAGCCAACACACAATATAACGTGGTTCCATCGATCAAACAAATCGTATGTACGTCCACGATAGAAGAGAGGAGAAACTTCATTAAAACTTTGGGGGAGTACAATAAGAATTTCTTACACCTCACGCTTAGAAGATTACAAGCGCTTGATGGTTGCCAAGAACAGTGGAACCCTTGTGGCTACGCTTCTCTTACGAATCTCTCACCTAGATGAATTACACCCTTAGGATTTACAAATTCATTGAATTCACTTGGAATCATTAAAAGTCACCCCTAGGGTTTATTAATAGATCATAGAACTCTCCTAGTCCTAAACGAACTCCATCAATCAGAATAAGAAAACTTAAATCCAACTCGGACTCAAAATAGATCTAGAAAGAAAACTACCAGATCCGACATTAGTCGACCTTCACTAATTATTCATGTCATAATCCTAACAATCTCCCCCTTGACTTGAATACGTCCAAGTCCAAGAATAGCCACCATGTTCCATGTACTCGCGTATCCACGCACAATTGAATAAACTTGACTTCATCTCTATCTCACTCTCTCTTCTTCATAACCCCTCATGGGATTCACAACTTGATTAGGTCGAATAAGTTCAGGCCAACCTAAACTTTATTGCCCAACGATCTCCTTGATCCACACAGGATTTATGAGAATTTGCTCCACCATAGGAGTAACGATTTGGACTACCTTGTTGCGCGTCTAATCCTAATCTCTCTTCGGGGCACAACTAAATATCCGAGTTCGAAACCATCGTAGTCTCTGATTATCCCACAATAGCCGCTTCCGAGGCTGAGGATAACTACAATTCACCAATTGTAACTTCTGAATTTTGCAACATATACACATTACCGACACGTTCGGCCTGAAATTTCACGTGGGCCTCTTCATAAGATCATCTTCAGAGACTTTTCCCCTTATAGAGCTCCAAGAGAGATGAGATTGTACCTTGATTCGGGAACATGATGAACGCCTTGAGAGTGATGATGCATCCATCATGAGACTGAAACTGGATTGTTCTTTCGCTAATCACTTTACTTATAGCAGAATTCCCCATGAAAACTTCTCCCATTGAACCGAAGTGTATGAAGAGAACATCTTCCTATTGGAACTAATATGATGTGAACATCAAGATCTATAACCTATCTATCTTTGTTACCAACTGATCTGTCTGTAACAGATAGAATATTGCACTATTCTTCATCTCCTCCAACCAGTTTACTGACATTAACATCTGTTTGTTTCTTCTTTCGAAGCCAACACTCAGATCTAATGTATTCCTTCTTATGACAATAGTTGCATGACGAATTTTTGTGTTTTGGGTTACCCGTGAAACTTTCATTATTACTCCTCTCTTGAATAATGAACTTGTCTGGAATCATCATGATGAGATGCACCCATCAACTCGGTGTCAATTTTGTCTTTATTGAGTAGATGCTCCTTGACCTCATTGACCTTGATTGTTGACTTGCCTCTATATATGATAGCTTCCCTAAAGCTCTTATATGAAAAAGATAAAGAACACAGTAATAGAAGTGCTTGATCCTCATCTCCTATCTTAACCTCTATCTTATGTAGATCATTGATAATAGAGGAAAATTCTGCAATGTGAGACTTGATAGGTATACCTTCATGCATGCGGAGAAAAAAGAGACGCTGTTTCAGAATCAACCGATTTGCCAACGACTTCTTCAGATAGTGGTTCTGACGTCGCTTCCACAGTGAGGACGTTGTTTTTTCCGTAGAAAACTCATCCAACACTTCGTCCGCCAAGCAAAACTGAATAGCTGTCAAGATTTTCTCATCCAACTCCTGCAAAGTTTCTTCCTTCATGTCTTGAGGATTTTTCTCCCCCCCCCTGCGTAGTGCTTTCTTCAACCCGCTTTGGGTAAGAATGTTGTTCATCCTAATTTTCATCTACTGAAATTGATGACGCTATCGAACTTTTGAATATTGAACTTGATAGCAGACATCTTCAAGTTGACCTTGCTCTAATATCAATTGTTGTGATATCAAGAGAGGATGCTCCACGATCGGATCGACTGGGTAGCGCAGCAGAAACAAACTACCGGATCTACTAAGGCAACGTGAAGAAGAAAAGAAGATATTCTAAAGTATATGGAAAGCCAACACACAATATAACGTGGTTCCACCAATCAAACAGATCGTGTATACGTCACGGATGAAGGGAGAAGAAACTTTGTTAAAACTTTAAGGGAGTACAATAAGAATTACTTACACCTCATGCTGAGAAGATTATAAGTCCTTGATGGTTGCCAAGAACAGCGAACCTTTGTGACTAAACTTCTCTCATGAATCTCTCACCTAGATAATTACACCCTTAGAAATTACAAATTCATTGGATTCACTTGAAATACATTAAAGATCACCCCTAAGGGATTATTTATAAGACCATAAAACTCTCCAGTCTTAAACAAACTCCATCAATCAGAATAAGGAAACTTGAATCCAACTCGGACTCAAAACAGATCCAGAAAAGAAACTGTCAGATCCGACATTAGTCGACCTTCACGACGTATTCACATCATAATCCTAACAGATGCCACCTCAATTCCACTTAGTTAGTTTAGGATTTTAATATTTAGGTAATTAGTAGGGTACTTTGATAAAGTATGATTATTTATTTATGAATGATGATCCCAATTACTCATATACTTGTATGCACACATGTATTTACAATTATCAATATTTCATGCCACTTCAAAATTTTCCACAAAATTTCTAAAAATTCGTTTTTACACGCGATTAATTTAATCATCACCTCAGATAATCTTGTATAATTTTATTAATCACGGATTACAATATTTAATCATGATTTTAAAAATCGGGGGGTTACATGTACCATTGTATTTGTCCACATATAGTTGTATTATAAGATTTAACTTAAACAAAGTCTCGAATAATATGAGATTGTGAGATTTGAGATTTAAATAGCATTTCAATGCTGGTATTACAGGTCATATAGTTTTAATATGATTATTTTAGGAGAAAGTATCTATTTTTTTCTTATATCATACTAAATTAGCAAAACAAGAAATTGTCTATCTAATATTTATTTCTTATAAACACATTAGATTATTATTTTCTCTTAAGCTATTATTTTTTTATAATTTAATTTATTGAATTCTCTTCTCGCAACAGTGTTCCCAATAAGTGTTCTCACAAATTTGATTATAATAAATATATTGAACTAAAAATTGAATAATTTTATATGAAATGTAGGCATATTAATTAAAAGTGGACAAATTTTTATGAAAAATAAAAGAAATCAGTTTTATATGAAATGTCCACTTTTATAGCCAGTTTTATAATTAGGTTTAATCAGTCAACTTATAAGCCAACTTGTCCACATTATTGTCGGTCTGTACACCTATAGGTCAACTTGTCCACTTGTATATACACATTAATATTTGTACACACACACTCTCTCACCTTATATATGTATCATATTAAATGTATTTTATATACAACTTGTATTCATAAATTTATTATAACTTGAATACAAAAATATTACTTCTCATTTCATATAAATTCCATCAAATTAAATGGTGATATATTATCACATGAATTATCGGTTCTAATTATCGGATATACTCCCATTAACCAAAACTTAAAATGTAAATTAACATTTAATTAATCAGGGTCTTATAATTAATCTTACTAAAAAGGTTTCTCTTTCTTTCGCTAGGAGATCTACAAATCGTGCTACTCACAAAATCATAGCAGCTGCCGTTTCGACGGGTATTTTTGAGTCTTGGTCCCTTATGCAGTTTTCCCAAACACTTGTATCTCAATTATGTATCACAACTTCGGGTGTTTATGCTGAATAATGAATGAAAGTATATGTGGCTAAAGCCTTTCCCCCAAAAAATAATAATATTGGAGTGAAATAGTAATAAAAATAATTACCATGTTTACACTATATTTAATATCAATAAATATTGTTTATTAGTAAATAAATATATGACGACTTATTTATTTGTTTTTATTGTTTTTAATCTTTTAATCAACACTCAATAAAATGATTTAATAACATTAGAAAATAATAATATAAACAAATAACATTTAGTATTATTTATTAAATAAAATATTTATTATTTAATATTACTAAATTCTTCGATTATTTCATTTAAAACACAATAATTTATCAAAATCAATTAATTATTTCTTATTTAACATGAATAACATAAGTCAGTAATATTAAACTTGTTAATAATTTGATTGAGAGGGACATAAATAGAAAACAGGTTCCCAATTAGTGTGCTTTGTGAGCCAAATATACAATAGGTTGCACTGCAGTGGCATGCAGGATTTTCACTCAGTGGGAGAGGAGAAATTATGACCTAAAATTGAAATATTATAAAACTGAACAACATATCTCATGTTTCGATATTACCAAAAAGATAGAGGGGTGACCCATGCAATAAAATCAACATAAAACCCTAGTTCTTGAAAGCCCTTGTCCCCCCAAAACAAGAGTCTTCCCCTTAAGTAAGAGTATCAAAAGAAATTCCATCAAACTGTAAAGTACCGTGGTTTACCATTAGAGATATGTGTACATCAATCAATAATCATTTATTAACAAGGCAAGCAAAATGTTATCCCAATATATAGAATATAGCAGAAGAAATCTAACATTCTTGGCTTGTTCCAATTAACCACCATATTGCAAATCGGCATGACAATAACCCAAATTGCAGCATTAGTTAATATTTGTTAATGGGAATTGATTGCCACGAAGATTTGATCTTCTCTGTCACAAGCACACGCTACAAACACAGCATGGTTATTACAAAGAGTTTAAACATTTATAAAAAGAATCGCAATAACAAGAGAGAATAACTGATCAAGACAAGAACATGCATACATCTGTCTCACCTCTCTGATGATGTTCTAGAGTCCTTGAATCGCCGGACCTTGGTCCTATACTGAGGAGCAAGTCCATTCAGGGTGGCTTCTCATTTGTACTAAAAAATTAACTAGGAGCTTCTCTCTCTTTAGTAGTTGTTTTCTTCTACATCTTGATTATATCATCTAAAAAGATTCAATTTTACATTCAGCTTCATTAAGGATATCAGAATAACATCAAACATTAGTTATAACATCATACCAGAATCAGGTCTTTTTTTTGTGACAGAAATTGCTTTATTTGTTAGTATATGGCTTTTCTTATCTAAATAAGCAATGCAGTCTTAGTAGTATATGCATTAAACATAAATTAGTGCGAAATTTCCCCGCAATTGGCCCCGTGGCCAGGCCCGGAGTGTGCTCTCCCGAGGTCGGCCGGCCGAGGGGTGACATTGCCCAGTTGGGATGTCTTGCTTGGAACGTCGACCTTCAATATCTTGTAAACAAATACAGAACAACGCAAGAACTAAGGCATTAAAAAAAAAAATTAATTCGATGGTGTATGTAAAAAGAAAAATCAAACAAACTAAAAGACGAGATTTTTTCCAGCAATTTTCAAAGAGAAATACACTTTTATTCAGTGTTTCTAGAGTTAGTGCTAGAGATCATTAAACAAAATCAAATAAAAAGGAATAAATCAAGAAACCTAGGGTTTCCACCCAGTCCCCGGGGGCAAAGGGATGATTAGTGAGCAGAAACTCATCATTTCTGCACAAGAAGCTCAGGCAGTTGATCCTCCGTGAATGGTTTCGAGCAGAAATCCGGGTCGATCCTCAAGGAACTAGGGTTATCGAACAGAAATTAGGGTCTAAAACAGGATCTTTAGAAAATTACGGTTTTTAGTGCCGCCTACTCATCTAGGATCCACGACTGGGCCTGCGGCGATGGGGCTTGGAGTTCGAGATCGAGGGAGGGACAGAGATCGTGAGATAGGAGAGGGGAGACAGAAGAGAATGAGATTGGAACGGAGGATTTTGTGAAGATGGAAGAGGTTTTTCCCCGACCCGACTTTTCAACCCGCTTTTTGCCACCCGATTTCAGTGGGGGCGATCGCCCCGCCAGTGCTGCACAGGGACGTACTGTTACTTCCTCGAGGCCAGGTCACACGCAGAAAGAGAGTGTCGCGAGAGGTGACATGACAGCTGAAACTAATTACTATCGGATTATTATCGAGTCAAAATAAGAGAGAGCA